>JAJMFM010000054.1:6069-91385 GCA_030574875.1 Taiozyma peoriensis
AGAGATCAGGGGAGGGGGGGGGGGGAGGGTTGATTAATGTAGTTTTCTGTTTACTTTCCTAGTCTTAATGTGTATTAGTTGGGATAAGAAATTTATATAAATTATATAGAACTTATATAGTATTTTTCGGTCTTGGATACGGATCTCTTTGTATAGATTAACCTGTCACTGAGTTGAACCTCTTCATAGCCAACTTTCAATAGTAGTTATTCGCTACGAGTTTTCTGCTTGCACCTCAGTTGGCATAAATCACATATTATACTTTTTTACACTGTATGAACTCGGATAAATTTTTGAAGTAGTGTTATTTACTACGGCCCATCCGTCGGTAA
Organism: Taiozyma peoriensis; assembly: GCA_030574875.1. NCBI lineage: Eukaryota > Fungi > Ascomycota > Saccharomycetes > Phaffomycetales > Wickerhamomycetaceae > Taiozyma > Taiozyma peoriensis. The sequence goes on from JAJMFM010000054.1 coordinate 6,402, forward strand.
GAATGGAGCTTTACCATATTGCTTAGTCATCAGACCAACCATCAAATGACTCAATGAATAAATGGAACTCTGGCATCAATTAAGATGTGTAAGGTGAAATGGCCCAGTGTAAAGTTGACCTTCACACTATATAAGTTATATATAATATATTTAGAATTTTTATCAAACTAATACGTATTAAGACTAGAGGAAATGGTCAAAACCAGTCCAAAAAATATACATATATATATATTTTTAATCCAACTAAGACAAATTTAAGACTAAAGGGAATGGAGATTTTCTATTGAGCAACTTACTCGAAACTCTCTTCAAGTAGCTCCAAAAAAAAAAAAAAGAAGGACATAAGTTCTTATCCAACTAATACACATTAAGACATCTATATATATATATATATATTAGATATAAATTCAACCAAACCATTGAGTTGTGGAATTATTTAACTACTTCTCCTTGCTACCAATAAAAGACGTATTAACTCAACAGATTTATGTTTCCAATATGTTAGACAATCAGGTAATGAGAAGCTTGATTGTTGTATCTAAAAATTCCAAGATTAAAACTACAAGCTATCGTCCTACAATTTGCAATCTTATTGTTGGGTTTAATCCAAGGTTCAACTCCACAGTCAACAAGGATAATAATCTCTCCAAACACACAAGTATTTTTGATTTTTCAACAAGGATTGTTAAAGACTCTACAAAACCTAATAACGGTAAAGATCTTGATATTGCACATATAACTCATCCAACTTTCCCACATCCTCCAATGGATTCAGATGATTGTGAAAAAGTTCATTTTATTCATCGTAAACCTACAACGATCGGTGATAAGATTGCTGATCGTGGTACAAAATTTTGCCGGGCATGCTTTGATATTGTTACAGGTTATAAAAAACCCAAAGATCTAAATCAAGTTGATGGGTTAAACAATTGGGAAGGTACTCGTTGGGAAATGACTGAAGAGAAATGGTTAACAAGATGCATTTTTTTGGAAAGTATTGCTGGTGTACCAGGAATGGTTGCTTCATTTTTAAGACATCTAAGATCACTGAGATTGTTGAAAAGAGACAAAGCATGGATTGAAACCTTATTGGGTGAAGCTTATAATGAAAGAATGCATTTGTTAACTTTCATGAAGATAGGTAATCCATCTTGGTTTACAAGATCCATTATAATAGTTGGACAAGGTGTCTTTTGTAACTTGTTCTTCTTTGTCTATCTTTTCAAACCAAGATATTGTCATAGATTTGTTGGTTATCTAGAGGAAGAAGCCGTTAGTACATATACCCATTTGATCAAGGATATTGATTCTGGAAGATTACCAAAGTTTGAAAACGTTAAAATCCCAGAAATTGCATGGCAATATTGGCCAGATTTGAATGAGAACAGTTCATTTAGAGATTTAATCTTAAGAGTTAGAGCTGATGAGTCAAAACACAGAGAGGTTAATCATACATTAGCCAATTTAAATCAAAAAACAGATAGAAATCCATTTGCTTTGAAGATTGATGGGATACCAGAAAATGAACAACCAGATGAGTATAATTTGAAAAATTCAAAAGGTGAAGGTTGGGAACCAAAAGATTTAAGATTATAACACCAATACTATAAAAAAACTTACACAATAGCCTATATATGATATGAAATAATGATGCTAAGCTTGTATATATAATCATTCTTAATTATTTATTTATTTATCTATATTTATATATATTTATTACTAATATGACTTGTAAATTGTGTCAATGTTGTTTGTGATTCTCGGTTAAATAAGCTTTAGCTGAATTGTGGGTTTTTTGATATATTCGCAATTTCTTACTAATTTCAACAATAGGAATACATTTTTTTTGACTTTAAACAAGATTATGAAAAAGTTATAAATAATCTTACAATCTTTTATATCTCAAACAATCTCTGATACTTTCACAATCGGATACTCAATTGTATTCCTCAATTAATATAAAAAAATGTCTAAAATAGCCTATTTCACTTTAAATAACGGGAATAAAATTCCAGCTGTATCCATCTTTGGTACTGGTACGCAATGGTATAAATCTGATGAATCCAAGATCAACCAAGATCTAGTTACTCAAACGGAATATGCTCTATCCTTACCAGGTGTTATTCATATTGATGCTGCTCAAATCTATAGAACTTATCCAGAAATTGGTCAAGCTTTGAAAAAAACCTCCAAATCAAGAGATCAAATTTGGATAACAGATAAATATTCAAAATTGACCAAAAGTCCAAAGGAAGGTTTAGAATTATCGTTGAAAACTCTTGGTGTTGATTACGTTGATTTGTACCTATTACATGATCCTTTCCCGAAAAATGAATATAATTTTGAAAAAGGTTGGAAAGAGTTAGAAGAGTTGTATGAAGAAGGTAAAGCTAAGAATATTGGTGTTTCTAATTTTGCCGTTGAAGATTTAGAAAAACTTTTAAAATTTGCTAAAGTTAAACCAGTTGTCAATCAAATTGAATACAATGCTTTCTTACAAAATCAAACCCCAGGTATTTACGAATTTTCTAAAAAGAATAACATCTTATTAGAAGCTTATTCTCCATTGGGTCCATTAAGTGCAGTTAAGGAAAAAACTGGTGAATTTTTTGATTATCTAAAAGAAGTTTCAGAAAAATATGGTAAAGATCAAGGTTTAATTTTGTTGAGATGGGTATATCAAACAGGCGTCTTACCAGTTACTACTTCTTCTAAACGTGAAAGAATTGCTCAAGTTAGTGAGATTTGGAATTTTGAATTAGAATCTTCTGAAGTTGAAAAAATTTCTAAACTAGGTGCTGCTCACAAACCTGTTCGCCAATACTGGAATGAGCAGTACTCAAAATATGACAAATAATTCATCTGGAAAATGACTGGGTCTACATTTATATGAATATCCTTGTATCATATATATACATTTCAAGCAGGCTCTGGAAATGGAAGTGGGTCACACTGCGTTAATAAACAAATATGAGATACTTTCACCATTATGTAGACGACGAATGGCTTCGGCTAAAGTTGGACTGATGTCAATTTGGTCTAAATTATCATGTTGGATCTTGAGTGGAACAGTATTGGTACATACTATTTTGGATAACTTACTGCCATTTAGTTTCTCCTGAGCTGAGCCACTAAATACACCATGAGTTACAATGGAGATGACTTCTTTGGCATTGTTTTGCAATAGCGTATCAGCTGCTTTGACCAAAGTTCCACAGGTATCAGCGATATCATCAACTAGCACACAGGTCTTATCAGTAACATCACCAACCAGCACCATTCTAGATACTTCATTAGCCTTTTGTCTCTCCTTATGTATCAAGGCAAAATTCAAATCTAATTTATCTGCTATGGATGCAACTCTTTTAGCACCACCAGCATCTGGAGATACCATAATAGCATTTTTAACGTCAATGTTCTCCTTGATATATCTCAACACAGAAGGTTCTGCATATAAGTTATCAACTGGTATTCTGAAAAATCCTTGAATTTGTGAAGCATGTAAATCCATCGTAATAACATGGTTAAAACCTGCTGTTTGTAATAGATTAGCAATAAGTTTTGCAGTTAATGGAGCTCTTGATTTATCCTTTTTATCTTGTCTTGCATATGGGAAGTTAGGAATGACAGCCGTGATACGACGAGCTGAAGCTGATTTACAAGCATGAGCCATTATAAGTAATTCCATAAGAAAATCGTTTACTTCATCCTCTCCACAGCCTGTTTGAATGATATAGACATCTTCATCTCTAACTGACTCACCAATGGTGACTGATGTTTCCTGATTTGAGTATTGATGTACACCAATCTTACTCAGTGGTATGCCTAGTCTATTAAACTCTCGTGTTAGTCTATACTCTCATGTAAAGAGCCTGTCATAAAATGGGAGAGATGACAGCTAAAACCACTTACCTTTTGGAGATTTTTTCAGCCAACTCTGGATGTGAGTTACCAGCGAGAAGCTTGATAGAATTCGCAGCGCTTGCCATCTTGTCTAGTATTAAAAACAAGAAGTCTTGTAGTTAAATGAACGAGGCAGTCTAAATTATATAACTTATATAATCTTTTGAGCACATGTCGAATTTTTTTTTTTTTTTTAGTGTATTGTATCAAATTAATCTTACTTATCAAGCGTTTGACCGGATATCGGAAATAAACCGTCTGAAAATCACGTGAATTGCTTTAGTCAAAGAGCCAAACTTCATGAACTTTGTAGAGTTTAAAAGCTAGAGTTTATGAACTCTTGATAACGAAAAACCATGACCTAAACCACTAGTTGGTCAAGCCTATGAGTGGCATAAGAACCGGTGGCTATATTCTGACATAGGGCTAATGCTTGATGTATCAAGCGATTCATTCTGTTCTTATCAATTGACAAGTTAAACGATTAATCTTGGTCTGTATGGTAAATGCAATCCGCTATAAAGTTGATTGGAGAGAAGAAGCAAGTTGACTTGGACGATCCTTGATTAGTTAGTGTTCACTAAATGAGTTACATCTATAACCGTACAAAAGGGGGTTTCCATGCTAAGCTATTCCCTCACGAGCTATCTACAGATACGAAGTAGCAATATGAGTAACCGTCTGAAATAGTATTAAAGGAAGACAAGAATTACCTTGGCAAAACTTCAAAGTTTGATCCAGAACAAAATGAGAGAGTGAGTCATAAAGCTTGGTAAAATACAAATTATAATAATTTAACAGAATAAGTCGAAACCGTTCCATAAGAAATCTGTCATATAGGAGAGAGTAAAGCATGACGACATCAGATCTAAGACTGGGCATATTTGTTATCCTTTGAACATTGCTTTTGAGGTTTCAGAAACAACCTTTACAAATTATTGCGCACTCAGAGTCTTTGTTCCATTAGCACTCAATAAACATTGGGATCTCCCAAGATGAGATTAATCCTTCTCGAATCTGTTCTACTGCTAACTAGGACAATCCAAACGTCTGTGTAGATACCTCAAAGTTGCTGATCCTACACACTGTTAAGATGTTACTAAAAGTCCAATAAACGAGATCAGTTACAAGATACATTTATGGATCAGAAAAGAAACCTTAAGATCAATCATAAAGTGGGGAACGTGGTCTAATTACAAGGCATGTCAATATTTGAGCAATTGAACGATCCAAGTGTTCAAAGATCAGCAAGCGAATTTCTTGAAATGCAATAAATTAATATCCAGCCTTCGTATTCAAAAAAAAAAAAAACCACCTGCATAAAATGTCGGCCAAGAGAATGGTTAAATTGATCATCCAGCTACCTTTTACTAGATCAAAAATATCACATTTGAAACTCTGAACATCCGATATCAGACTTCCCACTGCCGAGAAAACAAAGCTTATCCTCATCAAGATCAATGACATAAATTTTGTAAATTGTAATGGCATCCAACTGAGTTTCCATCCTGCTTTGGTACATGAATCTTTTAATGCGAGGAGAAATTCTTTATGATAAGCTCAATACACATGAACGTTTGTTCAATTCCATATAATAATTCTGTAGTTAGATCTTTAATTTCAAAGGTAACACACGTCTTGTGTTTTAAGACATGTGAAAATGGTCAGGTCCCCCGCATGCTCTCAGTGGTCAAGACTCAAATAGATCAATATTTATTCCAAATATAGCACTAACCAAGATCAATGTACTTGGTATAATCATCAAGCCGTTAAACTTGACACAATTTAATTAAGATCAACCAGCCTTGTAAATCAGTTCGAACAAAGGCATCGATAAACTCAAAGGAAAAAAAAAAATGGGTTAAAAATACCACTAAATCGACATTTGATACGCCTAATCACTAGATCGATTTGTTTACTTTTTACCGAATGCGGTAAATTTGAAAGATTTCGAACCGGGAAATGCAAGTAATTTAATTACAAAGACTTCCCAATTCGGGTCATTAATTAATTGCATAGAAAAATTTATGCAGAATCTTACAGGATGGCAGGTTAAATTTCAACTCTAAATTGGATTTTCGAAAATGATTTTTTTTTTCAACAATCAAATATGCCGGTAATACGTCATTAAAGCTAGTAAATATGCTATTTTTAGGGTCATTTTTTTTTTAGTTCAAGGTGAAAAAATGGCTGCGGCAACGAAATACATTACGATGATGGATAGATTACGGATAATTTTTTTTGGATTAAGATAGGATTTGAGCAAAGATGTATAAAAGGAGTAGATATTCACTTCTTTTTAAGAATTTTTTGGCAAATGATCTTATTATTTTTTTTCCCTTCTTCATTATCAACAACTATTATTGTTAATATTAGAATAACTTTGCATTCGTTCTTATTCAGACACCTCCTCACATATACATATAACTAAAATGCAATACAAATACTCTCTTTTAACTTCTGCTTCATTAGTTGCCACTTCATTAGCTGCATACATTCCTTCTGATCCATGGTCTACATTGACTCCAGATTCTCCAGCTCCATCTGGTGCTCATACTGATTACACCAAAACTTTCGGTATTGCTGTTGTTCCAATTACTACTGGTTCTTTAGCTCCAACTTCCACTGCTCTTGCCAAAAGACAAGTTGTTTCTCAAATTGGTGATGGTCAAATCCAAGCTACTACTGCTACTCCTTCTCCAACTGCCCAAGTAGTATCTCAAATTGGTGATGGTCAAATCCAAGCTACCACATCTACTGCTGCTCCAAAAAAGACTGCTGAAGTAGTATCTCAAATTGGTGATGGTCAAATTCAAGCTACCACATCTACTGCTGCTCCAAAAAAGACTGCTGAAGTTGTCTCACAAATCGGTGATGGTCAAATCCAAGCCACTACCTCAACTGCTGCTCCAAAAAAGACTGCCGAAGTTGTATCACAAATCGGTGATGGTCAAATCCAAGCCACCACATCCACAGCTGCTCCAAAGGCTACAGCTGAAGTTGTTTCACAAATTGGTGATGGTCAAATCCAAGCCACTACTTCAACTGCTGAAGTTGTCTCACAAATTGGTGATGGTCAAATTCAAGCCACTACTTCAACTGCCGATGCTGTTTCTCAAATCAGTGATGGTCAAATCCAAGCTACAACTTTATCCACTACTACTCTAGAACCATCATCATCTGCTAGCTCAAACTCCACAGCCGTTGAAACTTCAACTCCATTTGCTGACATCCCAGTCTCTTGTTTAACTGACTCTTCATTAGCTTTAACCTTATCTGGATCTGTCTTGACTGATGTTGCTGGTAGATTAGGTGCTATTGTTGCCAACAGACAATTCCAATTCGATGGTCCACCACCACAAGCTGGTTCCATCTATGCTCTTGGTTGGTCCATCACTCAAGAAGGTAACTTGGCCATTGGTTCAAACGATGTCTTCTACCAATGTTTATCCGGAACTTTCTACAACTTATACGATGAAACCTTAGGAATCCACTGTACTCCAATCCACTTGGAAATTGTTGACTTAGTCAGTTGTTAAAAGGACAAATCTCTTGAACAGTTTTTTTCACAATAACAACAATCTTTTTGGGTCACATCTTTGGTTTTATGATAGTTTAATGATTTTTTCAGGTTTTTCACTTTTGCATGCATACATATACACAGCTTGTCTGTGATTCTTCATCTTCTTTTTCGGTTCGTTTTATTCATCATTACATTATTTAAAATATATGAACATTTAAATTATTATTGCAGTAGTACTTCTCCTTCTTTCTCTTTAAATACTTATCAAATATATACTTAATTAATTGATCTTAGAGATATTATATTCATACTTCTTCTCATACATACATACTAAATTTCTCATTTTAACGATATCATAATTTCCGAAAGAGGAAATATAATAGATGAGCTAAAAAAACATTTTCTGGTACAAGTTAGAAGAAGTAAGAGATAAATAAAAGTGAGAGCTTTTTAAAAGTGTCACATTGTGAATAAAAGTAGGAACATTAGATATATAAAGAGTAAAATTTTGTCAAGTCTTCTTCATACAATAGGCTAATAACATACACACATAGTTTAGAAATTCATTCAATTTTACAATAAGATGGCTTCACCAGGAGCTCAAAAGAGATTAACCAAAGAGTATAAGTCACTAATTGCTGATCCTACGCCTTTAGTAGAAGCACATCCAGAAGAAGCCAATATTTTGAAATGGCATTATGTGATTACAGGTCCTGCCAATACTCCTTATGCAGATGGTCAATTCCATGGAGTTTTATTATTTCATAAAGATTATCCATTCAAGGCACCAGGTATAATGATGATAACACCAAATGGGAAATTTCAACCTAATACTAGGATTTGTTTATCCATGAGTGAATTCCATCCAGAGTTGTGGAATCCTGCATGGCATGTTGGTACCATACTGACTGGATTGATTAGTTTTATGACTGGAAATGAGTATGGTACTGGTTGTTTAAGAAACAGTAGTGATTTTGACAAGAGATTGTTTGCAGCTAATAGTCGGAATTTCAATGCTACAAATCCTGCTTTTAAGAAACAGTTCCCTGAGTTGGTGGAGGAGTATAACACAGGGAATAATGAGAAGAAGAAGAAGAAGACGGATAATGATAGGATTGAGGATGGTAACAAAAAGATCAAGGCTACAACAACTACTGCTCCATCAACCAGAATTGGGATACAGAAGAAGGATACAAAGGCAGAGGAGAGTGTGGAGATTCTAAAGACACCACCAAAAGCTTCCAACACCAAAGACCAAAAGAGGAAGGAATCACCTCCTAAGGATGAGAAAAAATCCCCAAGAAGATTTTTGTTCTTCAAGAAGAAGAAGAAGGGGGAAACCACTAAGGAAGAACCAGAGCTGATAACATTGAGCGATGAAGACGATGTTGTGGAGGTATCGAGTAATGATTTGAAGAGTAAAGAAAAGTTGGTGAGTGGAAAGAATGGAGAGACTGAAGTGCATGTTATTGATTAGTGTTTATTGGACAAACATTTATTGTAGAATGTGAATTCCAACTATTTTAGCGGTGTTTGAAGATTAAATGATCATAGTCAATACCAAATGATAATAACAACTGCTGTCATTATTAGTAGTAAAACTCTCATCAAGAGACTCATTTAAAGTATCCACCAACTAAAAGACCCCGGTAAAAAGTCCCGCTAAAATGACTTGCTAAACGCATACCTAAACTCACAATGGTTAAATAATCCTATTTCCCCGGAAACGCCTTTTTTTTTTTTTTTTACGCTCTCGGCTTTTTCTTTTTTTTTTCTTTTGGTTCCCAAAATTTGTTGGTTAAATTTGGAGTTTTTACAAATCTCCAAATAATTTGAACCACAATTTGTGAATCAACATAGTTTTCATTAACAAATCAATACTAGATACAGAAAGATAATTATCTCATTCTTATAATATAACATATACAAGTATTCTTATAAAATAGCTCAGACATATACCTTGCGGATACCATCCTTGATAATAATTAATACATTACATCATTATTCAAGTTAAAAAAAAAAAAAAGGGAAATGGCTACAAAAGCAGCTCATAAGCGATTAACCAAAGAGTATAAATCTATAGTGGAGAATAGTCCACCTTTTATAACGGCAAGACCATCTGAGGAAAACATTCTTGAATGGCATTATTTAATAGATGGACCAACTGGGACTGAATACGAATTTGGTCAATATCATGGCACGTTAACGTTTACCCATGAGTATCCATTTAAACCACCAGCTATTAGAATGATTACACCAAATGGTAGATTTCAAACGAATACAAGGCTTTGTCTTTCGATGAGTGATTATCATCCAGATTTATGGAATCCTGCATGGAGTGTATCCACTATATTGAATGGATTGTTAAGCTTTATGACAGGTAATGAACCAACAACTGGTAGTATAGAGACAACAGCCGAAGTTAAAAGAAAATATGCAAAGCAAAGTTTGAAATGGAATGCTAAAGAGAATATTAAGTTTAAAAAGCATTTCAGTGAATTAGTTGAATCTAATTTAGTTAAAAGTCGAGAGATTGAATTAAAAGATCAAGAGTTGAAAAGAGTTCAAGAGTTGGAAAAAGTTAGAATTACAAATAAAGACATTGATTTGGATAAATTAGATCCAGAAGATAGAGTTAGATATTTAGCTGCTTTAAATGCAGAAAATTTAAACTCTTTTTCAAATGGTTATTCACATGTTGTTTATTATGTTTTAGCAATTGCCGTTGTTTTAGGATTCTTTAAATTTGTTAATTAAGTCAGTGGTTTTATATATAGATGTATGAATAAGATGGAGTTTATGATTTTAAAATATGAATCGTAAGATAAACATTTATTAGAATTTTTCTAGTGATATGGCAATTTTACCATGAGCATGACCAGAACTCAATAGGGATAAAGCTTTATTGTAGTCTTTCCAATCGAATAATCTATTTAAAGGGATATCATTTTCAATCTCATGAGATTCTAATAGTTCAGCACCAATTTGAATCCAATTGTTTGGTCTTGGATCGAATTTAAAATTTAAATACCAATTTGCATTGAAAAGAGAACGAACATTTTCATATATGGTATTTGATGAATTGTATACATCTTTAGAATAATTTGATACAGTATCACCAACTGTGGTTATGTACAGATAACCTTCCCCACTTTGTTTCAAGAATTTTTTGGAATTGGCAACTAGTTCATAACCACCAACAAGGTCAACGATTAGATCAAATGGTCGTTTAGGTATCTTATCATTTGTAACGTTGATAATTTGACCATTAACATCATAGTCTTTATAATTACCAGTTTTAACCAATGTTTCTAAAGTTTTAGATAGATTAGTTTCCAAATTATAGTTAATAACTAAATCAGCACCAGCATTAAGAACATTTGACAAAGTAGAACCAGATGCAGTTGTAGTTATTGCTTCTATTTTATAATATTTTTTCAATAGTTGTATAATCATTAATCCAATTGAACCAGAACCACCATTTATGAAAACGTGAAATTGTTCATTAACTTTAGCATTTTGTAATATTTGCCAAGCAGTACCAAAACTTATTAACCAACTACCTGAATTTGTATAGTTTAAATTTTTAGGCTTTCGAACAATTGAATCAATTTTTGGATTAATACTTATTGATGAAGATAAAGTACCTTTACCAAATGGATGGAAATATATACCAGAAATTTCATCACCAATTTTCCAAATTGATTTATAATTTTCACCAACATGAGTAATTTCACCAGAAAATTCACGTCCAATACCAGCTTCTTTATTAAAACTTGTATTATAAGAATTTATTATTTTTAAATCAATAGGATTTAATCCAATCCCCAATACTTGAACTATTATTTGATCTGATTTAACAGGTAATGGAATTCCACGATATTTAAACTGTGGTGGGATGGTTTTCTTATAAAATAAAACTTCTTTAATTGGAACTTCTTGAACATGTCTTGTTGGTTTAATAGCTTTGTGTAATTTATGTGGGGTTTCATCTTTAATACGACGTGGTGCTGGGACTTGAGCAAGTTTCAAAGAATTCTTCAAAACTGATGAATCTGAATCGCTCATCTTTAAATATTTGTATACAACTGATAGCTGATCCCAATTATAAGTAAATGGGGAAAGTATTAAAAATTAATATTAATACTCATCGTTAATATATAAAACACAAAGAAAATCTCGGACCGATTAAAAAATGCAAAAGTGTTGCGATCGATCGCTATCCGCGGCAAAAAAAAAAAAAAAAAAAATAAGCTCATCGCTAAATAAATAGCAAAAACTATATACAATTATTTTTGACACATAAAAAATTGAAAATGTGATTGTAAAACTTTTAAAGGAAAAATGATGTGTTATCTTTTAGTTTAAATCCTGTAGCTTCATACTCATTGATACTGATATGTAATGGATGGATATATGTATGTATGTGGTGATGCCTTGCTTGAGGCCTTGCCTAAAGCCTTGCCTAAAGCCTTGCCAATGCCTCTGGCTTAGTGCATTGGCTATAGATATATAGGGGGCCTATGCCTATGAACTTTAGGAGGAAAAAAAGTGTTTAAATTAACCGTTTGTAGTGCATGGGAACATCAGTAATTGTCACTTGGTAATTGAAACTCATTGGTTACCTATTGGTGAGATGCCACTTGGTGAAAGGCAACTTGATGATCTCTGGATTGATCTGTATTTTTTTTTTTACAAGTAGACTCAAGTAGCAATCGGCTCCACTAGAGCAGAATCATCTTGCATCTCTTGGAAAAACTCCTCCAAATCTTCAGGTTCAAATATCACTTGAATCATTAATGAACAACTTGGACAAACTGCCACATCATCACCATCGTTTAAATCATCTATAAAGACTTGAAATCTATCACCACAGGGACATGGATATGTAAACAGCTGTGTTGTTGGATCGAATGTCATGTCCTCAATCTCTATCTGGTCGTAGTAAGACATCTTGTTAAAATTCAGTCTTGATTTCTTGTTATTGATTATACAATAAGACTCTTATAAAATCATTTATTTGTGAAAATTTATTATACATTTTAAGCAAAAAAAAAAAAAAAAAAGAAAAAAATAGAAAAATGAAATCAAAATGACTACTCACGTGATATATATTAGGGCTTGAAATTATGTGACTGCCGTATTGAAATTCTTCCACACACCATTTAAATCAGTCCAAAAAAAGGCAAAAGAGAGAGAAAAAAAGATGGGATTTTTTACGTGGCCCAAAACCAAAAAAAAACCAGAGCTAAAAAAAAGCACACCAGCTTTTTTTAAAAAAGAGGAAAAAAAATAAGACCAAAAGCTTTTTTTAAAGTGTGTCGCGATAATTTCTACATTTGGCAAAAAATAGATATATTGGAAGTATTTGGACTCTGAGGAATTTGGTGAAAAAGTTTAAAACTATTAAATTTTAATACAATATTCTCTAAATACTAATACAAGAGTATATAATAAAAAGAGTTTCAATATCCAAGGATCCTTTAATTACCTTTACAGTAAGTTGCAACACATGGAATAGAAACGAACGTACTACTCAAGAAAGTTGGTCAGTGTTTTCAATAAGTCATTTCAATTAGTGTTATCAATTAGTGTTGTCAATTTATCAATCAGATTTATCAGTATATATCATCATCAGTCTCATATTACATCAAACTGAAAGAGAAGACATATCAATACATCAGTGTTTAGTATTTCATACTTTGATTGACATTATTAAAGACTATTGATTGACATTATTAAAGACTATTGATACAAAAGACTATTTGATAAGTACAAGTGTTTTAGAAACTCATACTAACAAACCATTCAACAGTCTTATATAAGTCAAAATGGGTATTTCTCGTGATTCTCGTCACAAGCGTTCAGCTACTGGTGCCAAAAGAGCCCAATTTAGAAAAAAGAGAAAGTTTGAATTAGGTCGTCAAGGTGCTAATACTAAAATTGGTACTAAACGTATTCATACTGTTAGAACCAGAGGTGGTAATCAAAAATTTAGAGCTTTAAGAGTTGAAACTGGTAATTTTTCATGGGCTTCTGAAGGTATTTCAAGAAAAACCAGAATTGTTGGAGTTTCTTATCATCCTTCAAACAACGAATTGGTTAGAACTAATACTTTAACCAAATCTGCTGTTGTTCAAATTGATGCAACTCCATTCCGTCAATGGTATGAAACTCATTATGGTGGTTCTTTAGGTAAAAAGAGAAATCAAAAAATTTCATCAGAAGAAGAAGTTTCTAAATCAAGAAAATTAGAAAGAAAATTAGCTTCAAGATCTTCTGAATCTAAAATTGAAAGTGCTGTTGATCAACAATTTGGTGCTGGTAGATTATACGCTGTTATTTCATCAAGACCAGGTCAATCAGGTAGAGCTGATGGATATATCTTGGAAGGTGAAGAATTAGCTTTCTACTTAAGAAGATTAACTGCTAAGAAATAGATAAATTTTCTATCTTCTTCTCATGTATATCAAAAAAAATCATCATCAATTTAAAGATCCCTTCACGTTATAACATTTTGTAGTATTTAATCCTAGTATAGTGTGAAATAATAATTACAAAGGTGCTTTTTGTACGATATACTACAATCAGTTTCTTTCAAATAGATAAAGACATATATATATATAGATATATAAAAACTAATAAGTCAACCTTTGTTAGTACAACACTTTAAGATATTGAAACAATCTCTCTCTCTTTGTTTCAGTTATTAGATGTTTAAAAAGTCAGTTAAGGCAAATATTTTATCTGCATACCCATAGCATTTCAAGTACTATGATTAGTACAGGTCTGTGTTATTTTGTTTCATCACAATGTGCAATCTAATAAAAATCAAGAGAAGAATCAAAAGAGACTGAAAGATTGTACATACTTTTCTATGGTTTTTTAATTTTCAATTCATATTGTTGTATTAAGTGGTTCTTTGTAAAGAGTTTTAGGTGCTTTTTTTTATACAAAAATCAACGAAAAATCAACGAAAAAATGAAATTGTAGGGCTTTGATCGAAAAGAGAGAGAGATTATGGAGGTGTTTGGATGTTATAAGATATATTAATGAGTCTATCTTTGATTCTACTAATTTAATCTTTTATTTCTACTAATTTGTCTTTTAATTCTATTAATTTGTCTTTTAATTCTACTAATTTGATGTATTAATACTACTTTAATCTTTATCAACTATTATGTATTTAGTTGGTATCAGAATTGATCTTTTCATCGTTACTTTGTGTAGTTGTATGATTGGATTCAACATCAACAGTTGAAGAATTGTTAAATGAATCAGGTTTGTAAAATCTTAGATCAATTCTACCAACAACATAAATCACATTGACAAAAGTCTCCAATGCACCAAAGAGGACATACATAACAACAGGATCGAATATCCATGAATGTGATTTTTCATATTGATCGATAAAAGTAGAAATACAACGGAATATATCTGCAAGGAATAGTGCTAATGTACTAAATGCAATGATTATAATTGAATAACCATGCTTTAAATTTTTTTCCTCTTGTGATGCATCTTGGTTGATGGTTTGATGATGATAAGTTGAGGAGTTGATCACTCTTATAGCATGTTTATGCTGTTCATCAACCAATGATGCATTTGTTTGAGCTGAGTTTTTCGAAACAAAATAATTCCATTCAAATGATTTAATCCAATTTGGTTGATATGTTAACGTTGATTGATCTTTATCAGTTGGTTTAACAACAAATGAAATCGCAACCAAGATTAATGCAATCAATGAATAAATAACGATTAAAACACTTGAAGTTTGAATGACTTTTTTAGTCTTTGTGAAAGTTGATTCACTTAAGAAATAATCAATTTGAATTGATGCTGCAATTATTGTCATTATTATAACTCCAATGACTAATGTATAAATGATATACATTAATTTTTTAAAAATTTTATTATTACCATATGTTGGATGTCTCCATGTGAAATATCTTTGAGCTAATATTAAATTTAAACTTGGTAAAATTGTTGTTGGAATGACAAGTAATATAGTTGAAGTTAATCCAACGTTTAATAAAGTTAAATTAGTTGCCCAAATAATTCTTAATAAAAATCCTAATGTTCTTAAAATTGAATAAATTGATAATCCTAAAGTTATATAAAAAAAATGACCTAATGAATAGTTCTTTATGAATAATCCAGTGTAAATTAAACTGAAAATGGTGAAAATACACATGAATATAACTGATGGTGCAATATCCTTTGAAGTTGGATATCCACCAAAGATTGCCGGTTGATATTCAGCAACCAATTTTAACAATCTTGAAGGTATTTCTAATTTATCATTATTATTCAACTCATTGTTGGAAAACCCATTGATTAAATTATGTGCAATGTTTAATAACTTCTTTGATCCAGTACCAAAAGCTGCACCTTTAGAAAAAATTTTGAAAACTCCCAATAGTTGACCATCGGTGAATGTAGTTTGAATTTTACTCAATAGTAATCCAACTAATGTCTTACCAGATTTGATATAAGCAGAAGCCAATTGTTCATCATTTGATTCACTAGCTGCTTTGAATAGAGTACTAGTTACATTTTGGAAATTGTTTAGAATCGTCACCAGTTGAGTTGGTCTTAATGAAGTTAATAACCCATTGATCACTGTTGAATTTGATTGTAATAAACCTTGAATTTGAGTGATGTTCAATTGGGCAAGAACAGCTGGAGTATCAATGTTTGAAATGTTTACACCAGATTGTTGGAAAGTTGATAAAGTGGATATGATTTGTGAAGCATTCATTGGCTTCAACAAGCTAGCAATTGTATTAGCATCCATATTAACACTTGATCTTGTAATGATAGAGTATACGCCTTAAAGATCAATTGGTTAAATAAATAAATAAATTTATATATATATATATATATATATATATATCATTCTTGTAGAAGAATCTTAAAGTACGGACATGATTTTTACACCTTGTATCGTTACCTGATTTACTGCTTTCAACATTCTCTATTCCATTATAGGGCACTATCTGTCAAAAATGGGTTCCCGTTTAGTATGAAGAAAGATGTATACAAATGTGCATAATTTAACATTACCTTATTGAAGTATCAAGTACCCAACAAAATTAGTTGATCATGGGCATAAACTAAGCACCTTAGAAAGAGGCTAACTCTACTCTTGTAGGGAATAACTACAAGAACTACACTATCTGTTAACTACATGACAATAGTGATTATATAATATTCTTTACTGGTACCAAGATAATTTAAACAAAGAGTTCCCGTTTTAAGATCTCTTGGAACAAGGTTAATTTTCCTAGGCGATGAATTTTATGTGCTGTAGTCTCATGCTCGTATTAGGTAGAAAAAGTGTACGTCCTTGGATTTAGAGAAACCACTAAAGGTAAAACCTTGTAAAATTTTAATCTTATGTTTAAAATGTACCACTTACGACTTAAAATAGAGCTTTCACTTGAGTTAATCGAATTTCAATCGAGGTGCGTCTTTTACTTCAATTGTTAAATACTCTTTCCAAATACCGGAGGTGAAAAAGCTGTTTTAATTGCACATCATGCAATGTGTATAGTGCCGTTCTATAATTTTTTTTTTTTTTTAGTGAATTTATAACAAACAAGCATCAATCGTGTGCTTTCATTACATGAAAAAGCATACGAGTGGCTAATGTATATGATGTAAGAAAATTGTTGGGTGAATTGTACAAATTGTTTATATCGTAAGTATAAGTTTATAACTCATTTTGTAAAAGCCTTAGAAAAATAAGTCATCTTTAAACTAAGCTACTAGCTCTAACTCACATTTTCTTATGTTGACTATTGGAAGGAGAGAGAGTTGAGTTATCTTGGATTTAACACCAGCTCCATTCGATTTTATGTATATAATCATTTTGACTGAAGTAGTCTTTGGGTACCGTCTTTGGTCGTATACTGTTTGTATAATCTAGAGTATGATACTTTAAGTAGAATATTGCCTAGAAGGGTAGTTTTGTTCTTCTATTTAGATTCGCGCGAAACATTTATTTGATCTTGTTCAAATGTGTCTACAACATGACAGAGAACCAAAGATATCATCTCATTTATACTGATAAAATCTTTATCATTACAACGACACAGATACTATGAAATTTGATAGAGTATACGTATTAGCACTTCTGACCCAGATAACACTAGCCCATGGTGATCATAAAGAAACAAATCTCGAAGAAGAATCATTACCATCGGGTTTAACCTGGGAACAATGGCATATGAAACAAGAACACAACTTGGACGATTACGATCCTGAAGTGTTCTTCAACTTGCATGATATGAAAACAAAGGGATATTTCAACGATGTGGATATATTGAACGCTTATGGATTATTTAGAAGTGAGGTTATTGGGAAAGGTGATGGATTAGGATCTCATGATGATAGTGAATTGATTAGTGAAGAAACTAAAAATCATATAGTTAAAGAGATTTTAGAATTAATTGATGAAAATGGAGATGGTAAGATTGATAAAAATGAATATTTAAGTTTTATTAATAATGGTGGAGAATTACCAGATTTAGGAGTTGGTGTTGGACATCATGGAGATTTTGAACATGAGTATGAAGTTCATCATTGGAATAAATATCATAGGGATGATGATCCTTTGGTGAAGATTGTTCATAAAGAGGATATCGAGCATGAGTTATTGCATCACGAACATGAGATTGAACATGATGATGATGCCCCTGGTAAAATAAAGATACTATCGGATCAAGAATTAGAAGAACAGATCATTCTACAGAATATTCCAGATAAATATAGATCATAGATCAAATCTAGTTTATTAGCTCGTTTAAAGTTGATTCAAGTTCATTCAAGTTGTAAAGATTTATACTCTCATTCAAAAGTGAATCTTTACTAATCTTGATGCATCTTATACCTAAACTTTCAATCAATGTAACATCAACAATGATATCAGATTCTTCTAAATATAGAACATGAGAGATAATTTCTTTGTAGCTTAGTTGAACGTTTTGATAATCAATACCAAAGCTATAATGTAGAGCTTCAAAAATCTTAACGATGAAATCATAAGCTGATAATCCAAAAGTTTCACGATCATGATTCCCATTGAGTAATAATACTTTTGGTATTGATTTATTCTGTTTAATAGCATGTCCAATACCTTGTAAAATCAATATTGGAATGATACTTGTCATCAATGATCCAATGGAGTATATTATTGCACCTGATTCGTTTAAACTTTTTATAGTTCTTGAATTGGCCTTGGGGTGAATTTCTTCACCATATGTATTTATATAAAAAATTCGTTCAATTGGTGCTTCAAGTGGTGCATACCCATTTTTGGAAAATTTCAATTGAGAAATTAATAAATCTGGGTGTTGATATGGTATATCTTCATGATCATTTGATTGATGCTGATGATTTTGTTGATGTTTTAAATGATAAAATGTTGAATTAGATTTTGACACATTAGGGTCATAGTAGTCAATGGATGACGATGATAATAAATATTGAGGAGTGATAACATTGGATGAAGAAGTTGTTGATTGATGATGTTCTTGTGGATGTGATATTTGAGATTGACCTGTTATCACTCTACCATTTTTCAACTCAGCAGAAATATGATATGTATAGTTTGTATTCAACGAAGGTAAGATCTTAATGTTTGGATCGATTCTTGTAATTCTTAATATAAGTTCAATTGCATTATCCAGAGACCCAATAAACAATCTTATACCAGTTAATAACAAATTTCCTAAACTTGCCAATTCATATTTGAAATTTGTTGATGGATTTTTAGATTTTTTCAATAGTTCCATATGAACATGAATTAAAAAACTTCTAATCATCTCTTTACATTGAATCTCTATATCATTCCAAATTGGATGATGACCTTCAACTATTGATGTCCATTCTAACTTTGCCTCTTCGTTGTCTTCAGACAACCTATAGCTTAACAGATTCTTGAACCCTTCATTTGGTATGAGTCTTGTGATTCTTGATCTTATATCACCAATTGCAGGACCACCTAGTACTCTAACGATTTCTGAAGTTGATCCACCATTATCTGATATAGGTAAAATATACGTTATATTAGTTGATAGTGATTGGAATAACGAAACCAAAGAATTAGTAGCAGTACCACCGGAAATCACAACAATCTCTTGATTCAATGCTTTGCCCATTGTACCTCTTTGAACAAATCTTGACATCAATTCAAGAGTTCTTTGTGTTTGTTGATTAGTTGGTTGGTATGTCATTAAGCTATAAATCTTGTTCGCGAACCCTTAAATATAAGTCTGTCAAAATTCAAATAATTTCTTAAAATTAGATCCGGGGTTGATTTTTTAATCCGATCATAAAATATTTTATGGCACTTTCGGTATATCATCCCAAAACAGTAATCAGTAATAAGAAACTTTTTTTTTTTAACTAATCGGTTGGCAACGCTCGCTTCGTATGCAGTCTTAATTAGGAAATATGACCGTAGGCGGTGGTGGCTCTTTAAAAGATTTTCCTATAATGATTCATTTTTATCATTAGTGTGGTAAAGAAAGGAAGCCAAAAAGCTAAAAAACGATTCTCTTATATTACCACAGTTGTAAAGTATCAAGTTTTAATCGAAAAGTATGAAAATCATCCGGCTTTTTACAGCTTTTTATGTTTATTTTCTTTTTGAGTTGATGGCTGCTTGATTTTATCAAAGATCTTTTCATTTGACTGTATAAATTTAGTGAAAGCTGCTTTTGGTGTTTATTTTAACTTCTGGGTATTAAAACATTTTTATATTTAATTGATTAGATTCATTAACCATATACATCAGGGTATACTACAGGTGCTTTTATCCACAAATATTTTATATACATACACAGATACACACATCCCCTTTGCATCACCGTCACCACTGGTTCTTCTGAAAAGTTTTATACTCTTTTCTCTCGATTATCGATCCAAATAGAAGTCTAATAGAAAGGTATCACTTAAATCCAATTGTCATATACATATACTCACTAGCATACACACATTAACTCCCTTGTATAACACACGAAAATCAAAATTATGCCCAAGGTTAAAGAATCCTTTAGAGAACAAATCAGAGGGTTTCCATGGTCACAGATATTAGTCATAGCATGTGTACGATTTGCTGAACCTATAGCTTTCACTTCTTTATTTCCATACGTTTATTTCATGGTTAAAGATTTTGGTATTGCCAAAAATGAAGCTGATGTTGCTAAATATTCTGGTTATTTATCATCAACTTTTGCCCTGTGTCAAGTGTTGACTAGTTTAAACTGGGGGAGATTTGCCGATAAACATGGTAGAAAACCAACTATATTGATTGGTCTTACTGGTTCAACGTGTTCTTTATTACTATTAGGGTTTTCCAAAAATTATTATTATGCCTTAGCTGCAAGATCAATAATGGGACTTTTGAATGGTAACATTGCAGTTGTTCGTACTATGATCGGTGAAGTTACCACTGAAAGAAAGCATCAAGCTTTAGCCTTTTCTTCAATGCCACTGATATGGCAAGTAGGTTGTGTAATTGGTCCATTGATTGGTGGTTATTTAAGTGGTAATACTTCAAGTTTTAAAATTTTACAACCTTTAGTGACAAAATATCCATATGCTTTACCAAATCTATGCGTTTCCACTTTACTAGTGATAAGTTTTATAACGGCAGTTTTCTTCTTGGAGGAAACACATCATAAGCATAAATATCGTCGTGATTATTTCATTGAAATTGGTGATCATTTTTTACATTTGATTTTCAAAGTTGAACCACGTCAAAGACCTTGGCAATCAAGAAAGGATCTAATCAATGCTAATAAACCTTTATTATCATCAGTCGATGAAGAAACTTTACTATTAGATGATCAAGATGAAGACACAACTTATACAGGAAACAAACCATCATCTTCAAAATCAACAGATTCCATTCAATCCATTGGTAGAGTTTTAACAAGACGTCAAAGTACAGCTCTTGTCCGTGCATATTCTATCCATGAACAAGGTGATGAAGAAGAGAATAAAAAGATCAATTATAGAGAACTATTAACACCACATATCTTCTATGCAGTTATTTGTAATTTTATAATGAGTTTACACATTATTGTTCATGATGAATTTTTACCAGTTTTCTTAGCATATGATGTTGCAAAAGATGGGAAAACTGGTGAACTATTATCAAAATTCCCATTTAAACTATTTGGTGGGTTGGGTTTTACATCTCAAGATACCGGTGAACTATTGTCTTCAACTGGGTTATTAGGTATAGTATTCGTATTGGTGGTATTCCCATACATTGATAGAAACTATGATTGTTTAACAACATATAAAAGATTTATTTTAATCTTCCCAGTTATATATCTTTTGATCCCATATGATATCTTTTTAGCCAAATATTCTAAAACATTTGCTAAATCAGTCATATATATAATGACATGCGCAAAGACCCTAGGTACTTCAATTGCATTCCCACAGATATTACTTATAGTACATAACGGATCTGATCCTAAACATCGTGCTTTGATCAACGGTGCTGCTATTACTGTCAGTTCATTGGCAAGATTTGCTGGACCGTTGATATGGGGGATTATATTTTCATGGGGTCAAACTTATAAAATTGCATGGCTTGGTTGGTGGTCAATTGCATTATTATCCTTGTTATCCATTTATCAAAGTAGATTTTTAAGAGATCCTACAAAGGAAAAAGAAGATGAAGAAGCAGCTGAAGCTGAAAGATTAGAAAGAGAACAAGATCCAATCCCAACCACACCTAATTAGAGAAATCCGATAGTTTTAATTTACTTCTACTGTAGCGCAAAACTCATATGCAATTTGTAGTAATATACAAAGACCTGGAAGCAGCTATTGGTCTTCAGCCTTGGTATCAGCAGATTCAACAGTGTCTATTGGTTCTTCAATGGCATTAGCTGTTGTTTCAACTTCTTTAGTTTCCTCGTTAGCATCAGCTTCTGTTAAACCGATTGGTTTCCCAGCACCATTTGGATTTTGTTTGTACTCTTGTTGATTTGTAGTTTCAACATTGAAAACTCTATACAAGACTTCAAAAGTTTCCTTTTTAGACAACATCAAATTTATACATTTGTTACCAATCCAAATTGGATAGATTAATTCTTCAGAATCTTGAGTAACATCTCTTTTAACTTTAACAAAAGCACAACCTTGAGATAAAGTCTTAACCTTATCAGCCAATTCTTTATCCAATTCATTCAATTCATCAAATTTTGGGAATGCTTCTTTCAATAGTTTTTCAAATAGACTCAAGGAACAGTTCAAGACTCTTGAATCACTTAGTTTATGCTTTGTGATTGGTAATGCTTCACTTTGAATTCTCCATTTACACTCTAGATCAGTTCTTTGTGATACGAATACTTTAACACCAGAATGGACAATTTTCAATCTATCTTCATTTTCCAAAAGAAATTTCTTCGTTGTTGGATTAGAAAGATATATAATTCTTGATGGATCACCTGTTGCATTTCTAACAAAGCAAGATTCGGTGATCTCTGTATCCTCTGGGTTTATACCGTAAAATTTCCAACATTTGACTAGTTCTTCTTGATCTTTAACTAAGAAATTAAATGGTTCAGTACCATCATTGGCACTATTGGATAATCTTTCCTTCTTAGTTTCAACTTGAGCAGTATCATTTTTAAATTTTTTCTTTGGTGGTTCTTCACCAATTTTTTCCAAAACGGTAATGAAGAATCCACCAGTGTTCTGTTGATGAGGATAAACTCTAATACAATCTTGTAAATTATACAAGCCTTGTTGTTGTTCTTCTTGAGTTGGTGGATATAATTCATCACCATATTTCTCATCAGAACCTTTTTCTCTAACTTGGTAATCTTTACCAAAGACTTTCCAATCGGTTAAACCATTTGAATGTACAAGACCTGGTAATAAAGTCTTTATTATTTTAATGTCTTTATTTTTTTTCAAAGCTTGTAATATAACGGATTCATTTTCCATTGGATTTAAAGAACAAGTAGAATAGACTAGTCTACCACCTTTACTCAATAGATCAATACCTCTTTGTAAGATCTTGTATTGCAAAACGTTTAGACCTAACCCATCACCAACACCCCATTTATTCCAAATTTGAACGTTTTTACGAATTGTACCATCTCCAGAACATGGAACATCACATAAAATTCTATCAAATTTAACAATTTCGTTATCAATTTTAGTCTTTGGAAAAAATTGAGCATCATGATTAACGACAATCATATTTGGAGAGTTTAATCTTTTAATTTGATGAACTAACATATGAGCTCTTTTAAAATCAGAATCATTAGCCACGATGAACCCAGTTGGATTTTGCTCACCAGATTGATGTAGTGATTCAATGATTTGAGCAGTTTTAGAACCAGGAGCTGCACACATGTCTAGTACTTTATGATGCGATTGAACATCAAGTACTAAAGGTGGAATCATTGAAACTGCCTCTTGTCTTGATAGATTACCAACTTCAGTTTCAATGACTAAAAATCTTTGAGTCTTGGAAAATTGCTCAGCTTTACGTATGACTTGTTTGGAAATGTCTAGTTGCCATGCTAATTCATCAGGATAGAATGCAATTGGTTTTGGTGGTTGAATTTGTTCATTTTCAAAGTTAATATCACCCAAATTTGGTAAATGACGTTCTTTAAAAATTTTTAAAATTTCATTGGCATGAGATTTTGAACCTGTAATTCTAAAAGTTAATGGTAATGGTTTTTTACAATATTCTTTAAACAAATCAAATTCTTTATCATTTAAAAGATTTTGTGACTTATAATAGTTTTCCCATTTGGCATTTTCTCTTGTTATTTCTACCCAACCTAAATTGTTATATGGATCATCACCTCCAGTTGCATCACGACCAGCTGGTTGTTCTCTTCTACCTTGACCTCTGGATTTTCTTCCTCTGAAACTCTTCTTACCCATCCTTATCACGCAAAAGAAATATCCCAAAATGATCCTTATAAATCAACAGGATCTAATTGTGTCTGATGAAAGATATGAGGAGCTCATCGCTTCGATAAAAATTTTTTTTTTTTTTTCGCACAGACAACGGAATAGAAGCCCCGATTACCCAATATTGGTAAGAGAAGCACATTTTCATTAGCACTTTTACTTACCGCTTTTTAACAAGATTAACAAATGACTAAAACACAGTGTTGGCTTGCTAAATAGAGACAATCAGTTCATTCTGTTTAATTCTGATGTTTCAGATATAAATATTTGGTGGATGATATCTGTAATGAACGAGAAGTTGAAAACCCGGTTTGGGAGACACATGATCTCCATAGTAATTACACATATCCAAAATATCGGATATTTGAATGACAAAAATATAGTTGCTATTGCCAAACTCAGAGTCATTCATGGGGATGAAATTATATATATAAATATAAATATATAAATATAAATATATAGATAAATAAATATAATTTAGTTTAAATTTTAGTTTATTCTATACGTTAAAAGTTTTATCTATCTTTAATCATATATCAATATGAGTACAGAAGATCAAATCACATATTTCATAACAGGAGTCAATAGAGGACTTGGACGTGAATTAACCAAACAAATATTAGAATCAAATGATAAAAATTATGTAATTGGTACCATACGTCGAGATTTAAAAGATTTACCAATTGAATCACAAATAAGTAAAAATCCAAGATTAACCATTTTAAAATTAGATTTACAAGATATTGAAACTTTTAAATCATTAAGTGTTGAATTGGCAAAATTAGGAATTGGTATTGATTATTTTATATCAAATGCTGCTTTAAATACTGCTAAAAATGATGTATTAAATTCATCATATGATGAATATATAAATTTTTTCAAAGTTAATACAATTGGACCAATTGAAATTTTTAAAATTTTAAAACCATATTTAGATTTAAAATCAACTAAAAAAGTTATATTAACAAGTAGTGTTCTTGGATCAATTGGTGAATTTCCATATTTTTTAGCCAAGGCTTATCCAAGTGCTCCTTATGGTTTATCTAAAGCTGGTTCAAATTTTCTTGGTAAACAGTTGAGTTATGAGTTAAAAGATGAAGGTTATACCATTATTAGTTATCATCCTGGATTAATTAATACCAAGGCTAAAAAATTATCAAATGATGATATTGATATTAAAAAGGGATTTAAACCTGATGAAGAATTTTTAAAATATGTAACTTTAAATACTTTATCATTAGAAGATGGTGTTAAAAGGGAACTTGAGTTAATTCAAAAATTATCAATAAAGGATTCGGGAAAATTTTTAACATTTGATGGTAATGAAGTTTCATATTAATTTGAATTATCTGATGATTCACTATCTTGTTCACTGATATTTGATATAAAGGTTGTTTGTTCTTGTTTAAACAATTTTTCCCTTCTTCTTTTTTTCCCCTTATATGTAGCCTTTGAATATACATCATGACTTGTACCAATTATCTCATCAATCCAATATTCTAATAATAAACCTAATGCTAATAATGAAGTCTCTTCAAATTTTCCTAAAGTCTTTGGATGTTTTAAACTGATGTAATAATGTATAGATTTTAACAAATCTGAATCTGGTAAGTGAAATTTATCATCATCTCTTAATTTTATAGGTATTAATTCTGGTGAATTTGGTAAAGATGATAGAAATTCATCTGCTGTTGGACCTTTAGAACGATTACAAAGATTATATATATTCTGCATCATTTAACAAAGAATGATAAAGTTTGAATTATATAGTCTTAAAGGTAAAAAAAAAATTTGGTTCAAGTTAACTAACAAAATTCTAAATTCATCAACATAGAAATGTCATCCTAATCGCCTTCAAACGGGTGATTACGCTGTGCTGGATTACTCCCCTTCAGCAATTTAATCAATCCATTACTAAGATCTTTACACAGAATACTAGATTACTCATAGTTGTGAGATCCATAAGAAAATTTAAAATAAAATTTCCTTCCGTTTGAATCGAACCAGGACACTTCAAATGCAACTGATGATTTAATTCAAAATTCATATTCCTGTTAACGATCCCACTAAATTGCCATGACAGCGAATTAATTTGAAAAAAAAGTCAACATAATCTGCGTTAAGTCATGTGACCTTTTTCAGTCCAGCTACGTATAATATTACAGATTGTATTATATCAGTACAGATAAAATCACATTAAAAGGATAGTACCATGAACAGAAGAGAGCTATAGGGATGATATATACATTTTTTATGTTTATATAGATTTATAATCTACAGAGATATAAGTACAATGTGATGCTTTATTATATATAACCTATCTACCAGCAATTGCCTTACCTGAAGTGGCTAAAGCTTCTATATTAAAATTTTAGTTAGTAATGATCCAGAAAAAATTGATAAATTGGATTTGGGTACATACCTCTTCTTGCAGCATCTTGTAATAGATTTGTATCAACGTCATTTTTACTTATATGAACATATCTTACCGTTGAACCTCTTAAAAATATACTTTTAACAGAAGATAAATGTGGGAATTGTGATTCGTTTGTCACAGATACGTTATCAAGTTTCAAGTTGAAATATTGATCTGCTGTTTTAAGAATACCTTTGATTTCAACTCCGTTTTTCAGCTGGAGTGGGGTTGAATGTTAGTATTGAATGGAGTCTATAAAAATGGAGTCTATAGAAATGGAACTATAGAAATGGAGACATACCTCGACAGTAATTTCACGATCAACCAGTGTCTTGAAGAACGATAGAAATAGCATTATTGATATAGGTGATTAAAGATATGAATAGATAGACAGTAAAATCCTTCCCAACCAAACAAATCATTTTAACTCTGTGGTTTTTCTCATTTGTTGATATTTTATCAAGCCAAAAAAAAAAATAAAAATCGCGAAACTAACTGAATTAAAGGCCTAATAATACAATAAATAACATCAGATCAACCTATGTCTTATGTATATGTATCTATATATGTTTGTATGTATATATGTTTGTATCTATATATGTTGTATGTACAATATGTGATTTCAATCACTTTAAATGAACAGTTTTCGATGTTTGTTGTAAAATTTTACTACCCATTTTTTTACTTTTTTGTAAATGTTGTGTGTATAACCCACTTGTTAATACTCTAATTGGAATTCTTGGTTTTCTTAAATTTGATGCAAATATCAATGATGTTGTTAACAAGGCTAAAGCACCAGCTTGATGAGCTGAAGCTAGTGGTATTGGTACTAGATATAAAAGGGTGAATATTCCTAATGTAACTTGTAATGAAACAAATCCCATTATTGTATGTAATGATCTATTCACGGTTTTAGGTATTATAAATTTTCTTTTAGAAGCATATAGATGAGTGGCTAATATGGCAAAAAAAGTTGTAGTTGCAAAAATTCTATGGTTTAATTGAACAGTTGTTGGATTTTCTAATATATTTCTCCAAATTAAATCTGATTTATCATCTTTTCTTGCAAAAGATTGATCAAATAATTCTCTTTGAGATGGAATATAATCATCACCCATATGAGGAAATGTGTTATATATTAAACCAGCATCTAAACCTGCCACTAATCCACCAGTCATTGCCGTTATAAAAGTTAACCCCATTAAACCTATTGAAATTCTTCTTAATGGTATTAAAGCAGGATTATCTAATTTTTGGAAAAGTTCCAATGCAGATTTAGGATCTTTAACCCATTTATTCTCTCTAAGAATTTCTAACCCAGTCCATAACATCCCCATGTATAATGCAAATGCAGCACCAAGATGAGTTGTTAATCTATATTGACTAACCGTTGGTTTGGATCTTCTTTCCAACAACTGTTCTTCATCTAATCCAGATCTAACCATCCACCAACCAATTGCACCTTGTAAACCTAATAGGAAAATTAATCCAACCATACGTCTATTAACCCTTGTTGAAGTTTTTTTGGTTAAAAAAAAATAAGTTGCAGGTAATAACATTATAATACCAATTGCTCTCCCCCATAATCTATGACCCCATTCCATGAAAAAGATGAATTTAAACTCTTCTAAAGTGATATGAGAGTTTAAAAGTTTAAACTCTGGTGAGTTTTGATATTTGTTAAATTCATCTTCCCAATCCTGTTGAGTTAATGGAGGAATTGAACCTGTAACTGGTTTCCATTCTGTAATTGATAATCCAGATTCCGTGAGTCTTGTTAACCCACCAAGAACGACAATCCCAAAGACTAGTCCCGATGTTCCTATGAGCCAATATCCAACGTACTTGTTTGTGTTTAGTAAAGTTCTCTTACGTTTACTAGATGTTGATGATGATGATGATGATTCTTCAAATGAAGAGGATGACAAGGTTGAGGCACCTTGTTGTGTGAGAGGGATTGACGTTGATGATGATCTGAAAGTGGTTAAAGAACGAGCGGTAAAACGTTTTGGTATCAGATTGTTGATCAAAGAAGATGTGGCAGTTGATGCAGTTGATGGTCTAATGATATGCCTCTTTGATGCCAGTTTAAAGTTGTTTATGAAAGATGTTGTCTTCAAAACCGAGGAGTTCTTTATGAAGAAGAACTGGGATCTTGATAGTACTGAGGACATTATATCTTCTACTACTGTCTTCTTCCTTGTCTTAGCCGCTGACAATTGATAAATTTGATTGATTCTCTCTTTTTTTTTTTTTTTTTTTTTTTTTTTTTTTTTTTTTTTTTTTTTTTTTTTTTTTTTTTTTTTTCTTAAATCTGCTGATTTTGATGAATTTTCTATTGGCGCAAAAATGTATAAAATTTTCATGAAAATTTCAATTTCTTATTTTACCAAAGTGTTGTATTTTTTGTGTCAAAGATTTAGTACGAACAAAAAAAAAAAGGGACTTAAAACTACAACAAATTAAAAGTAGACAAAAAACGGGGTGATTCACCATATTCTCTTTGAGGACATTCTATATCGTGTAACGCCGCTCAGATTACTCTTTGAATCTTTCTTTTGTCTCATCTCGTTCAAATTTGGTGGTGGAATTTCCGAGTCTTCATCATTATTATCGTATAATTTCAACCTTGAATCTTCATCTAAAGTATTCAGTAATCCAGGAACGTAATCATCCTCTGATCTGTTGCTGTTTGCATGTTTGTTGTTATTATTATTATACCGTTTCAAGATATGATTCGACCATTTCAAAAGAGCCAGTTCCAATAGGAGTGTGAATAAGAGTAGAATTATATATGACACTATTAATATCAAGAGGTTTGTCTTTATGATGACTGATGATGGAGATTCGAACAAGAACCAAACCAAAGTGTGTTTGGACATAACGATAAACAGTACACAAAGTGCTGGTAGTTGTAAACCTAACCTTTGTTGAAATTTATTGTTTAAATCATCGGTATTATTCAAATCATTTGATGATTTGAAATTATCAATGATGTCATTGGACAAGATGTTTAGATAACTTTCATAAATTTTAGGTCTTAATTTGTTAAACTTGGTTATATATGCATGCTTCAACCAATCAACGATCAATTCACTACCAATGACAATTGCAGTTGGACCCATTATTACACCTATCTTGTTATTAATGAACATCTTGGATGAATTTGGTAATATCCCCGGTTCGTTATTCAACTGTACAATGTTTCTTAAGTTGATAATCATCAACATTATTAAAAGTTGAAATCTTTCAACTATATCACTAATGGAAATTTGAAATAATCCCTCTCTATCAATTTTTTTAAATACAGATGATTTAATCTCTGCAAATTGATTTGAAAGTAATAAAGATAACAATAGATTAGAATATGAATTAACTGCAACGTTTAACGATATTGTTTGATAAATTAAAATAATCGTATGTAATGAAAGATAACCTAAACTTAATAGATAGAATAAGCAACTAGTTATATTTAAACTATTTGAATTTAATAAAAAATTTAACAAATCTTGACCAATTGTAGATAATAACTTATCACTAATCTCCAAAAATCCAAACATTACATAAAGTTTTATAGATGATTGAATTTTAATCTTATGATATATCTTTGAAGTATCCACATTGGCAAAATATATCGAAAGGCAAATCAAACTTGCAAAGAGAATATTCTTTGGATGAATGTTATATCTTTCTTGTTTATTGGTAAATTGATTTCTTAAAGTTTTAATAAGTTTAATTAAATCAATCGTTAATTTTAATGGTAAAATTATAAATAACTTTAAGAATGAATGAAGACAGTTTAATAGTCCAAATATTATAAACTTCTCCAAATGAAAGGGCAATTTCAATATGTTGATGATCTGTTCAAATGATTCGTTTATACTAATCAATGGTGAACTATTATTATTATTATCATGTTGTGATCTTGTCTTATCATTTTGAAAGATGTCTAATTCTCTCAATAACAGTTTGTATAAATTGAATGAAGTTGATTGGGAATGAGTGATTATGCTAAGTCCACGAGTCCTTTTACCATCAGTGTGTTTCTTCTCCATGTTCGCATTTGTCTTTGTATCTGTCCTTTTTATTTGTCTTTGTATCTGTCCTTTTTATTTGTCCTTTGTATCTGTGCTTTTTGGGCTATTAATTTGTTAGTTTTAGTTGGCTTTTGATATAAACAATTTTGTATATACCCGAAATCGAACGGTCACGAAGCCCTGTGTCAAATGTTGATTTAAAAGATACAATTAACCATATTGAATTCAATTGAATTGAACTGAATTAAATGAATGAGACAATAAAAATGAATGAATAAAGACAAGATGACTAATTTTGAAGAATTCGTCCAATTGGTTTCCAAATATCAAACGCATCAACAAACACTGACACCAACAAATGCCAATAAACTCACCTTACAAATAATAGAACAGCTAAGTGAAGATGCAACAGATATTAAATCGTTGAAATATCTATCAAGATTCTTGACAAAATCTATATATAACGATGTCATCAACGAGAGAAACATAAATAAGTTATGTGGATATCCGCTATGCCCCTTACAACAGAATAGGATTAAAGATATAAATTCATCAAGTTTTACAAAATCAAGAATACTACCTTATTTCTATCTTACACAGTATTGCTCGAAACAACACTATCAATGCTCTGAGTTTTACAAAACTTTGCTCAGTGATGAAGCATTGTTTGCTAGGAAAGAAGTTGTTGAAATACCGTATGGTGAGATGAACTATGAGTTAAACATAACGTTATTAGAAGAAATTTTACAGATATATCAATCTCAAAAAAATGATACTAGTTTGATCGATATTATAAAGAATCTTGATAGTTTGAAGTTATCCGATAAGACTCATGAGGATGTTGATCATATAAATCATTTGTTAGAAGATATTAAAATCATTGAAAAGGATCCCGGTGAGGTGAACCATGAGATTGTTAAAGATGACGATTACAATTATGAGTATTTAGAAGATCAATCTGCTGCTATTGATGGGTACGTCTTGAAGATATAAATATATATATATATATATATATATATATATATTAGAACTTGTACTCACGAACCAATTGTCTAAGGGGTTTTTTACCCAAGAGCTCATCATACGGTGTAGTCTCTTTAGATTCTTTCAACAATGCCTCCATTCTAACTTTGGACCTTTCATGGATCCTATCAGCAACTTTTTGTTTCTCTTGCATAATCATAGGCAAAACCTCTTTAGCATTCTTGTTAAAATATTGTCGTTTGGCATTCAACTCTGTTGATTGGAATTGTATTGTCTCTTTAATAGAATCCTCCCATTCTTGTCCTTGTTCAACTTGAGATGGGATCACTTTTGATAAAATTCCTTCCCATTGTGATTCCATATCGTAAAGATACTTGTTTTTTTCAAAATATTGAGTTGTATCAGTGTATTCTTGTCCCTTTTCAATGTATGACCTTATATCATATGAAACTTTAGAATCTTGTTTCCATGGGAATCTTAGCAATTTCACCTTTGAAGTTGATGTGATATGGATCTTATAAGGACCTTTATCAATTTTCCTCTGTGCTTTAGAAATGTCTAATTGAGCTCTATGGTATAATGCTTCGTCTTTCAATAGTGTTTGTTTGATTATTGGATCAATTGTCTTGGGTAATAAACCATGTTTCTGTTGGGTTCTTATATATGAGTTGATACGATTTGTTATCTCTTGAGTCTCATAATCTTGGACGTTGGTGAAATCCCTCTTAAGTGTTTGACCTCGTTCGTTGATATTAGGATTAATCTGCTTTGGTTTCAATTGTGGTTTATAACTCAATATATCGTTAATCTTTGATCCAACGTCATCTTCTTCATTGTATAACTGCCTTATTCTAGTCTCAACTTCATATCCTTTTTTCAACTGCTCCAACACTATCCATGGTGAGAGCTGATGTCTGTGGTGTTTAAATTCAGACCTTATTATCCTTTGGATCTGTCTGGGGAAATTGTGTGGTATGTACGATAGTTGTGATAGATTTGTCGTATGCCGTATGAGTGTTCTGTAGAGACTCAACACTGGTGATCTGTGAGTGTTGAGGTGTTTGAAATGCGTAACCATTTGCCCAGTGTTTCAAGAGAGAGAGAGAGAGAGAAAAGGGTATCATTTGTAGGTTTTACTGGGATAGCTTCTTCTTCTTCTTCTTATTGATGAGATGAGGTTTGGAATTTTTCATCTTCTCGGAGAAATCCATAGAAAAAAATGGGTCAAAAATGTATACCACCTTCACCACTTGAGAGGTTGCGAAGTATCAAAGCTTATGCCTACCATTTGAACAATGGTGAGTCTTTTTTCGACTACGGGGTTTCCACAGGAACAGCTACTAACAAATTGATAGTCCAAACAGTCCAACAACATCCATATCAAATTGAAGAGAAACAAGCAAACGGTGGTGCTAACGGTATTACCAACGCCTAAAGTAATCGATATAAAGAAATCTTTACTGAGTTTCATAACAAGCTCTGGTGGACTTGGCGATGGTTCTAATTCTGACGAGAATGTACTAGGGTATGAAGACGAAGAGGATGATGATGATATTGATATTCCAGTGCCAACTTTCAACACATCAGATTCAGATGATGAAAAGGACAATAAAGAAGATAAGACAAATGGGAAGAGTAAATTAATTCCAAAAATTGGTGATTTGGTAATTGGTAAACCCAAAGATGTATCTGATCCATACTTAGGATTCAAAGACTATCAAGATGAATCTGAAAAGTTACAATTAAAGGATTTTGATATTTTGGGTTTTAGACTATCCGATGAGAGTTATAACGTTATTAAACCTGTACAGGTTGATTAATTAACATTTTTGATTATCAAGTTTTTTTACAAATCATTAAATATATTAATTACACAAACAATAACCCAATCATAAGATCATAGAAATGTAGACAAAACAGCTAGTATTAAAAATAATGTTATATATATATATATATATATAGCTATGATGAACACATAAGGAAAGAAAAACCTAGTTAACTAAAGCAGAAGCAGTAGCAGATTCGTATTTCCAATTTGGTGGTAAAACGGCAACGGTTCTGTAATATCTTGCTAATCTATGAATTCTTGATTCGATTAAAATCAATCTAAATTTAGAATCTTTATCCTTTCTGTTTCTTTCTAAATGTTTTCTAACTGAAACGGCCTTTTTAATTAAAAAGTATAAATCTTCTGGAATTTCTGGAGCTAACCCATTTGATTTTAAAATTCTTAAAATTTTATTACCAGTGACAACACGAGATTGAGTAACACCATGAGCATCTCTTAGTAAAACACCAATTTGAGATGGAGTTAAACCTTTTCTAGCATATTTGGTGATTTGTTCAACAACGGCATCAGCTGATAGTTTGAACCAAGCTGGTGCATTTCTTGAATATGGTAATGCTGAAGAGGAAATACCTTTACCCTATAAATAATCTCGTTAGTATATATATAACTCTGAAAAGGCGGGAGTTAACAGAATGATAGGCGAGCACCCAAGGCAAAGAACTATCCTAATATCTAGAATCGAAACTTTCCTTGACTCAATGATCTATCACAAGGGGTACGTATATACTAAAATAATCATAGTGTAAACACTCCTATGATAGTATATAGTTATAAATATTTCATAAACTTGGTGTCATGCAGCAATGAGAAGGTGTTATTGTTTTTTCTAGACTTTAAAACTCAGCGAATCACCACTGTTATGTTCAACTGTTGAGTATACACTATGCTATGGAAAGAGGAGAATTATATCACTAAATTTCAATCACGAAGCTTAGAATATAAAACTGCAACCCTTCCCCTGACAGAATACTATACCACACTCGAAATTGAACTTATTCTAAATATATAAAAACAATATAAACCACCTTCATCAAAACCAAAATGATCCTAAATTCATTACTTTGATATAAATTGTCCGATGCAAAGAACATATATGTGTTTGGTTGTGGATATGCTCAAGTCTTCACCTCTGTTCTTGTTGATTGGGAGAGACGTACTTTACTGTGTAAACGACCCATTTTTTTGTAATTGATTGACTAGTGATACAGTTAAAGGCTCTTAAATTCAATACAAGAAGTTGATAGTTGTAAATGAAAAGTTTTTTTTTTTTCTATATGGGCGAGCTTTGGAAAATTCTGTGGATATAGCTGACTCCATATCCAGTAACTTTCGCGTATTCTTTGAAGAAGGGTTGACGGTGTTTGGATGTGTGTTTTGTTTTTTGATTTGTTTTTTCAACAGTCACAGTGAAAACAAATTGGCCAAAAGAGGTTAGGTTACGAACCCCCTTTTCAGGAAGATATTACATAATTAGATATAGCCTGTTGGTGATAGTATAGATATCTATATTTAATTGGTGTATTATGTCTATAAAACTTGCTTTTCAATGTCTTCAAAATCCTCCTCTTCTCCAAATTCAAGAAGTCTATTATTGGTTGGGGGTTAGTATAAAGAGTCTAGTGGATGCAATCTGATGGATAAACTCACTTTGATACACCAGCTTTGTCTCTTATCAACTCAACTGCTGCTGCATATAGCATTCGTAGTGATTGTTGAGAAGTTGGTGGTAACCAATAAATCAATACCAATGGTGATGCCTTTCTACCGTCTTTTAAAACCAATGGATGTGACAATATGATGTATCTTGGACTGTTGTCTGGTAATTCTTCAATCAACTCTTCAATGGAAGTTATTGGAGATTCAATGTTTTCATCTTGTCTGATTTCATAACTCGTCTTATCAATTTCGTCTAGTCATATATTTGTTAGTAACGTATTATTGACAATTACTTATGATATGGTTTACACTCACAGACAACAGCTTGAACTGAATCACTTCTTGAACTTGCAAATCTAAATTTACGAAGTTTTGTAGTGGTGTCTTCTGTAAATGTGTATAACCCTGTGGACTGTTGTCAGTTAGTACTTGTAACTATACAGTTGCGAAATATATACTCACCATATTGTCTGATAGCTGATTCACAATCAATCAAATGAATTGACACACTTAACATTTTGTCCTTTCTTTCCACTTTTCTAAATTTGATTTATTGTTTCAATTCTACGCGAATTTCACCCAATACGGTTTACATCAAATTTTATGTGTCAAATTTGTTCAATCAACCATTGGCGATTGACTATACTATACTATACTATATATATATAGTTGTTGACTAAAAGTCAGC
This sequence comes from Taiozyma peoriensis, assembly GCA_030574875.1. Taxonomy (NCBI): domain Eukaryota; kingdom Fungi; phylum Ascomycota; class Saccharomycetes; order Phaffomycetales; family Wickerhamomycetaceae; genus Taiozyma; species Taiozyma peoriensis. The sequence continues at coordinate 42,423 of JAJMFM010000054.1, forward strand.
AACAACACCAATATCTTTAGTCGTAGCAATATTTAAAATTTCAGTACCAACGGATATATCCATAATGCTTAATCCAACAATTTTAACTAATACTAAATTATTCTCATCACCTTGAATCTCCCTTTTAGTATAACTATCCAATTCACCAATTTCAACAACATCTGATCTTGTCACGTTGTTCTTAATCAGTTCACCAGCTTCATGTAAAGTATGTTCATATGAATCAACTATAATTTTACCATTAGACAATGCTCTTTGAACAATTGAATCATCCACTTCAAACATGTATGGTTTATAACTTCCAATTAACGATATAAAAGTCTGTCTTTGTTTGTTTAAATCTTGTAATCTGATGTTTGGTGTAGTGGAAGGAATACAACCATATATTACAGATGATTCATCCAACTTAACCTTGTCAATTGTTACAATTGAAATATTAACATTTGGATATTCAATTGTTAGTTCTTTTTGTAAAGAAAAAGTCTTATCGTTTAAAGATCTAACTGCAATTTGAACTTGTTTAAATGAATTTAAGAATAAATTCAACGTTAACTTAACATGCCAATATGCCTGTAACCCATTACCATAAACTGTTAAAATTTGATTTTTTAAACTTGAATTGAAAAATTTAACCAGTGGAATACTTGAAGCCAATGCAGTTCTAAAAGCAGTTAACGTCTTTGCATTTAACACACCCAATATATCACCATTCGTCTCATCAATTATTAAAACACCACCTTTAAACCCTTCTTTTGATCCTGCCAATGTCTTGATACCAACTCTATCGGCAAACGATGGCATGAAAAGATGAATGGAATCTAGTTCATCTCTATTAACAACGATTCTTTCTGGAATTAAACTTGGATCTTTGTTGTATTGCCAAAGTGCCCTGTTTAATACCTGTTGGAAATGATTTATTCCTTGTGCATCTAATGATTTCACAATATCGAGTATCTGACTGTCTGATATAATCCTCATATCTTTTGTTATATATTTATTCATTCAATGGTTAAGAATCATTGTTTTTAAGGTGTTTAAAACTTGAGATTGTCTCGGGAAATTGAATTACATGTGTGAAAAACTATCACCAATGTTCATCAGGCACATAATATACTCAAGGGCTATACCAATCATACAGATCAAGAATGCCCACTATTCTTGTAAAATTAGAAAATGCAGTCTTTAAAAGTCTATCATCCAAATCACCAAGTATATTTCAATCTCCAATTTCACTTGAAATCAAATCAAATGAAAGATGGGCAATAATTGGACCTTTTAAAACCCAGTTGTTAAAGGCTCTAGCCTCACAATACATAACAGATCCACCACTATCAAGAACTTATCCAGTTTTAAATAAATCCATATGGCCTTCAAATGCTATACAATTTTTAGAATTTAAAGGTGCATTACCAACGGCTCATCTATCAGCTAGATATGAATACTTTAAAGATGAATTTGATCAAACTACAAGGAAATTTGTTATAGGTAATACAAACAACGATAGAATTATTAACAATGAACTAGTCAAGGATGTTTTCAACAAGTTTAAATTGGAAGGATTGGAAGATAGATGGGCCTTGGGTTTAAGCAATGGACAAACAAGAAGGGCAAGATTAGCAAGATCTTTAATTAGAGAACCTAAAATTTTAATAGTTGATGATCCATTCTTAGGTTTGGATCCAAGTGCTACTCAAGTTGTCAGTGATGTATTGGAGAAACTACCACCTTCGCCTCATGTTATATTGGGGTTGAGATATCAAGATGATATCCCTAATTGGATAACTCATGTTGCTATAGTTAATGAAGTTGGATTAATAGACATTGGCACTATAGGCTCATTATCTGAACATTTGAAACAGTTGAGACAACAGTACCATGAGTATCATATACAGAACGTTCAAAATCATTCCAAAAGTATCGATACCATCAAACAAACGTTCAACTCACCACCAGTTGACACTTCAATACCTTTGATAGAGTTTAAAACAATTTCAATTTCATATCGTGGCCAACCTGTTTTAAAAGATTTGAGTTGGAAAGTTGAGCATGGTGAAAGATGGCATATAAGAGGTAACAACGGTACTGGGAAATCAACTTTGGTTTCATTAATCACTGCAGAACATCCTCAATCTTGGAATGAATCAATAGTTCTTTATGGTAAACCAAGAAAAGCTGGTGTATCAAATTTTTTCGATATTAACAAATCAATTGGATTTACATCACCGGAATTACATTCAATATATCCTTCAACACATACAGTATTTGAAGCTATATCAACAGGGTATATCGTTGGATCTATAATACCACCGAAAAATTTAACAGAAAATCAAATTCAAAGGATAAATATCTACTTGAAAGAATTCGATCTAGATATTAAAAAGCATGTCAAGTTTAGAGATCTCAGTATAAGTGATCAAAAATTAACACTATTCATAAGATCTATCATCAAGAATCCAGATCTATTGATTTTGGATGAAGCATTCTCAGTTATGAATGATTCAAACATTGAAAAATGTAAAGAACTACTAAGACACTATCCAGGTACAATCTTAACAATAGGCCATATTGAATCTGAACTACCAGACACGGATAAATACATCAGACTTGTGTCTCCTGGTGTCTATGAAATTGGCAGTAAATAGCCAAATAAATAAGTCATGAAACCCAAGTTTATACCTCTGTGTCTCGTAACAGATTTAGTCCCGGGTAATACCCTGAATCAGTAGTTAACGTCTCAAAACAGACAACGAATAAATCACCACCCCGAAAAATCCCACAAAATCTCAAAATTTGGGGCCACAAACCGCGCAAAAAGTGTCGAATCTGGTGAAGTTGTCATAAAATTAGTGGCTAAATTGAACGAAGAACTTTAAACAAAGCAACCAACCATTGATATCAAAACCATTGATAGGACAAAAGACCCTGTTATCGATCAAGATGAAGTTTGGTTTAATTTCTCTATTGGCTCTTTCCTTTACCTCTGTTGTTTCAGCTGTTGATGTTGACATTGATAAACCTGATGAATCTTTACAAGGTGAATATATTGATCCAAATGAACAAGTTCCATTTTTGTATAACATTGCTTATAACGTTGTTGGTAAATCCGATAGTGCAGTTTTAGAGTTTTACAACAGTGAAGAGATTACTTTAAACTATACTTTCACAAATAACGAAGAGGAGGAAATTAGCATTGTTGGTGTTGGTGGTTCATTTTCTGATCCAACAAATGGTGAATTATTGGCAAATATATCTGCTGCTGAAATTGGTCCTATTGTTATCCCAGCTGGAGAATCTAAAATCTTTAGTCAAAGAGTTGGTATTAACTTACCTGCAGCAAACTATTTACTATCACCAGGTTTATACGTACTTCGTGGTAGTTCATTGGCTTTATTAGGTGCAAGAACTCAACTAGCCATTGTTACAGATAAACCAATCTCTTTATTAAGTCCTCAACTACTACTCTTGGAGTTGATATTGTTGGCTACTTTAGGTTTAGGTGCTTATTTCGTTTGGATTAATTGGGGTGCTGCTTATTTCAAATTGGCATCAGCTGGTGCAAATGTTTCTAAAACTAGTGGTGCCGCTTCAAAATTATCATCACAAGCTCAATCTGCCTCTGGTAGAAAAGTTGTTGATGAATCTTGGTTACCACAAGGTCATAAGACTCAAACAAAGAGAAAAACTAAATAGATTAATAGTCTTTTTTTTCTATTTCGATAATATGTAGTTTATGCATCAAGTTGTAATTGAATTAATAGATTTTCAATCTTATCCAAATCTTCTTGATAGAATTGATAACCAGGTAATCTATCAACAATATCATTCGTTTGACCTTCAAATAACCCATCGAAATCAATCTTCCATTTCTTTGCAAGATAAAATCTAATATCATCAATTAGTTCAATTGTATCAGTTTCTTGACGATCTTTAATTCTCTCTGAACTTTCCAATATAATCTCATGAAATTCAGGATCCTTGATGAAATTGTCAAAATCATTGGCAATTAACCTGGCAACGTATTGTTCTAATCTAACCACCCTTGTCTCCCAACCTGCTCTTAAAATCTCATACAACTCTTCAGAAGTGGGTAATTGATCTGATGTTGTTAGTTTAACTCCAGCCATCGTTTTCAATCTATCACTCATTAACAGATCACCTGCATAAAGTACATCAATTGCATGCTCAAGAGGGATTTCAGTATAGTCGTAGTAAAGGTATCTTATTATAATCTCTGCAATTACATAAGAAGATACCGGTAGACTAATGACAGGAATGGAGCAATCCTTTGTAGTCTTCTTTCCCATGATAAAAGTTGAAGCTTCGGCAAATGATGAGTTGAGCATTGCTCTAAAGTAATCAATACGAACAAGCATTGCTCTATGAACTGGGTAATAGGTTATAGTATTCTGCTTATCATCATCATCATCTTCTTGAATGGAGAGTATGAGATCTGGGAAACTTGGAAGCAACTGTAGATTCTTGATTTGATCATTGTTGATTGATCCATTGGATATAAGTTTCTTTCCAATGACATTCTCCTCTGCTAATTTTTTCAAATCATCTCTTGCACTTTGGAAAATCTTTATTTGAAATTCATTCAACAGTTTAGATTTTTCCTTTAAATCTTCCAATTGAATATAATTGTCTATAAATTTAGCATATTGATTCAATTTAAACCTTTTAACGTATCTTAACAACAACTTGTGATCTATACTTCTAAATTTGTACGAATCATGATCTGAATATACATAATCAATAACAGTTGCAAAATAATCTAAATCTGAACTTTCATCAATCTTGATGAAAACTTTGTTTGACCAACTACCATTTGTTAACTTTTGTTCAAAATATTCACTCCTACAACTCAACATAAACCTATCCAACTTCCACTCATGTCCATTCAGTTCAATTACAAAATCCTTTGTGGAAACTCCATCATCATCATCATCATCAATACCACTACTTTTCATTGAACGTAGATGGATGGCAAATGGTAGATCCGTATCAACTCTTTTAGAAATATCATAAGATATTAATAAATTTCTAATGGTATCATTTAAAGCACCATAGATACAACGAGCTCCTTCATATTTATCCGTATCACAAACAGCACCTCGTTGTAACAACAGCCTCACCACTTTCTCATGTCCACAAAGACTAGCCAAATATAAAGGTGTATAGTCAAACTCATCAACATCGTTGACCTAAAATGCATTAGTTAGTGTTCATTTTTTAGTGACACATAAAATGACTTTTTATCGTTTACTCACATTAACTCCAGAAGAGAGTAGTAAATCAGCACTTTCGTAATCCCCCAATCGACAAGCTAGACACAGTTCTTTGAAAGACTTTGACTGGGCCATTCTTATCCCCTTCAAACAAAAAAAAAAAACATAAGTTTAGTTATATATGGTCCATTTGAAAGGTTTGTTTCTCGGAGCTTTTGGTTTAAATCAAATCTTGGATTACGTCAAAAAAAACACAATACTAAATCTATCACCGTTGGTTTAAATATAAGATAACACAACAATTTATACAATTGGAAATTGAACATAGGAACAATATGAAGATCTTCTTTAGAAAGCCACAAAGGTCCTTTATCCTGGTTTCCAATGATTTTGCCTTGACGATAAGGTACATTCAATCGTCATCACAGTGCCTTATTCAATACACTCCAGTTTCACAAACGGATTTCACAGGTTATAAAGAATCAGTTATAGATAAAAACTTTTATGGGTTGGTTGGTGTTTTGAATATCAAAGGTTATGTGTTTTTATGTGTTATAACAGATCATGTTCAAATTGGAAGCCCTAGACCTTCAGAGACCATCTATAGAGTTAAAGATGTTGAGTTTTTATGTTTAAATTCATCAGATTATGATGAGTTGACATATCAAAGATATTTAAATGCCACATTTGAAGAGAAATATGATAATGAACATCCATGTTCCAAGATTAAAAAATTGTTAAACTCTGGTTTTTACTATTCAAGAGATTTTGATCTGACAAATAATTTACAAGAACGTGGGTTAAACGTACAAGACTATCATCAAATATTTAACAACTATGATAAAAAATATCTTTGGAATTATTTCATGATTCAAGAGTTTTTAAAATTCAGAGATAGAATTTTATCATCAGAAAGGGAATATCTTGATTCAAGTGAATTCTTAACTTTATTAGTTCGAGGTTTTGCAAAGACAATGAATGCAAAGATTAGTGATGAAGACTGTTTAATAACTGTTATATCTAAAATATCTTGTGCAAAGACAAGTGGGAGTGGACCTTTCGGTCTTAGTGGTGTTGATGAAGATGGATTTGTATCCAATTTCATTGAATCTGAAATTTTGATGTATAATAAATCAACTTTTTTTTCATATACTCAAGTTAGAGGTAACGTTCCATTGTTTTATGAAATTGAAAATGCATTTTTATCCAATAAAAGAATTGTTTTCCCCAAATCCAAAGAGATGAATGATTTGGCATTTGATAAACATTTTGATCAGTTATCGATCAAACATGGCAACGTTGTTGTTATAAACTGTTTGAAAGCTAAGACCGTTGAAGAAGAGTTGAGTAATAGATATAGGCATTTCTTGCACAAGAGAGATGCTCCTGTGATAAACGTTGAACTTACAAGAGATGCTTTGAAAAACTCTCCTCATAAGGTGTCTTATCTATTGAAAGATTCAGTCTTGGAAATTGGTGCATTTTGTTATGATATTAGGAAAAAAGTTTACATTGGTAAACAACTGGGGATATTTAGAATCAATTCTTTGGATTCTTTAGAGAAACCTGGATTAGTGGAAAAAATTATAAGTAAAGAGGTACTCGAACGTTCATTGGTTGAAATAAATCAAGAATTTTCATCAGATTTAAGGTATAAACATGATTTACTATGGGATGAAAATAACAACGTTGTGGAGAATATTTATGAAAAATCTTTAAGGAAACATTGGAAAAAATCATTTGAAGGAATATCGAAAAATTTAGTTCAACTACATGATCCATTTCATGATTTTATAGCTGAACAACTAATCAATAGGAAACAAGAGTTTACCTCCAAGAAGAAGATATCGATATTTGCTAGTACTTTTAATGTCAACGGTGAGACTTCAGAACAAGATATCAAACCATGGTTGTTCCCAAATGATAGGAATCAATCTTATGATATCGTTGTTATTGGATTGGAAGAAGTTGTTGAATTGACAACAAGTAAGATGCTTGTCACTGATGATTCTAAGAAAAAATTTTGGGAGATTAAAATCAAGAAAACTTTAAATAAAATTTCTGGTAATAGATATTCTCTTATTTGGTCAAATCAACTAGGTGGGATTGTTCTTTTATTATATGTCAAAGATGATCAAATTTCAAATATTAAAGAAATTGAAGGAGTTGTTAAAAAAACTGGATTTGGTGGTATATCTGCAAATAAAGGTGGTGTTGCAGTTAGTTTCAAATATTCTTCAACAAGGTTTTGTTGTATTGCAGCACATTTAGCAGCAGGTCTAGAAAATGTTGAACAGAGACATCAAGATTATAAAAACATTGCCAAAAACGTTAGATTTGGTCAAAATCGTAAGATTAAAGATCATGATGCTATAATATGGTTGGGTGATTTTAACTATAGAATTTTATTATCAAATGAACAAGTTAGAGATGCAATTCAACAAGAAGACTATGGATATCTTTTTGAACATGATCAGTTGAGTAATCAAATGATTGCAGGCGAATCATTCCCATACTTTAATGAATTAGAGGTGAAATTCCCACCAACTTATAAATTTGACAAAGGTACTAAAACCTATGATACAAGTGATAAACTAAGAATTCCAGCTTGGACTGATAGAATTTTAAGTAGAGGAAATATACTACAACAAGAGTTATATGATTCAGCACAGGATATCTTATTTTCTGATCATAGACCAGTATTGGCAATCTTTATTGCAACTGTAACGGTTATTGATGAAGAGTCAAAGAATAAAGTTACAAAAGAACTGTACGAAAAGAGGAAATTAGACATTGCCCAAAGGGGAATCAATGAGTTTATTGATCTAGAACAACAACCATGGAATGAAAATAACAAGAACGATAATAACAATAACAATAACAATAACAATAGCAATAACCCTGTAAACAATGATGATGGTGCCATCAGCAATAACGAAGGAAGTACAAACGAAAACAAGCTAACTGATAGTTCATTAGCCTCTTCGACAGCCAATCTATTAGATCATAATAGAAGAGGTAGCGCAAGAAGTGGTGTATTACCAAGACCTAGTTCTGACAAGAGTAAATGGTGGATAGGCGGTGGCCAACAGGTTAGAGTCACTTTAGACATCCCACCCAATTCGATTATTAATCCATATAGAGAATCCAACCCATTTGTTGAATCTGATGAGCCGGAAATAATCTCAAATTGAATTGAATATACGTTTTCGTCTATTATTCGTCCTTATTAGTCTTTGTACTGTCTTGCTTTGTCTCATTTATGCTTTCAGCTTCTTGAAGAATAGCATCCATTTTGGCATCCAATTCATCGAGCATTTTCTCTAACTTATTAGCCGTTTGCTCACCTTCGTTCAACTTTTTAAGAGCCTCTGCGAAATCAGCTGCTAGTAGTTCCGATTTGTCCTCTTGAGTCATATCTTTTCTTCTTCTTATCTCTTCACGAATGAAAAGATGGATTTAAATGGGTTTAAAAACACCAATCTTCAAGTTCAAAAACTATAGAATTTTTATCACCACTTTCCGGTTCTCGCACATTCCTTTTTTTTTTTTGCCAAATTCAACGAAAAAAAACTACGTGTTATTAATATATATATATATTTTTTCGATATGACTTTTTCAAATTGTCTCTGTTGAATTTGGTGGATCAAAGGGAAAGGAAGATGAAGATTTGCTCGGTTGTTCTGCTGGTGCTTCAATTGACGATCAGTGTACTCGGTGCCTCGGTGCTGTCTCCAAAGACGCTGGTGTTGTACGATTCTAAAATCACGACAGATATTAAAACACAGTATTCTAAACTATTCCAATTCTTACAAGATGAAGAATCCTTGGAAATAGACGTTAAAGAGATAAATGATGAGTCTATTGCACTGTTCAAGAACGGTGTAAGAATCTATCAAAATCTATTGATCTTGCCATCTAAAATTAGAACCATTGGTGACGATATTAGTGCTTCAAAACTACTAGAGTTTACCAACGATGGTGGTGATATTATCTCTGTTACGACTCCTCAAGGCTTGAGTGAGACTGTCAGATCGTTTAACAACGAACTGGGTATTTTCCCATCACCAAGAAACCACCAATTGATTGATCATTTCCAAAACAACGGTGATGCCGGTGATTTAGTTTTGAAATTGAACAGATCTAATCTTATCAAATCTTCAATTGTATCAGCTGATATAGGGGAGTTATTATATCAAGGTTCAAGTGCACTGATTAAAAACTCACCATTGTTAATTCCAATATTGCAAGCTCCTTCAACCTCATATACAAAGGATTTAAAGAACGATGATACCACTGAGAACAACTGGACTGTTGGTAAACAAGGTTATCTAGTTGTATCGCATCAAGCTCTCAACAATGCAAGATCTACATGGCTAGGTGATGATCAATTCCTATCGGATTTACAATTTGACTCTAATGCTGATTTGATTAAAGAATTATTCAAATGGACTTTTCAATCTAAAAATGTGATTAAAGTTATTAACGTGGAACATTACCATAAAGATGGTACTAGTTATGAAGAAAGACCATATAAGATCAAAGATGAAATTATCTACAAGATCCGTATAAGTCAATGGGATGGTGTCAAATGGTCTGCATTCATCACTGATGATTTACAAGTTGATATTAAACTGTTGGATCCATATCATAGATTAACTTTAAATGCATTAGCTTCAGATGATGAATCAACCCTATATGGAGTTGAATTCAAATTACCTGATCATCATGGTGTTTTCTCCTTCCATACAGATTACAAACGTCCAGGTTGGAGTTATATAGATGAAAAGCATATCTTATCAATTCGTCATTTAGCCAATGATGAGTATCCAAGAAGTTGGGAAATTACAAATTCTTGGGTTTATTTAACTTCAAGTGTTGTTGTATTTGTTGCATGGTTTATATTTTTATTATCCTTCATCTATAGTAAAGATGAGATTACTCTTGATACTAAAAAGGAGAAATAAAACTCTACACATATAAATTTTAGCTTATAATATATTATCGTAATTGTCTTATTTTCTAATAATTTTGATATTTTTCTCTTTCTGTTGAACGAATGTTAGTATATATATGTATATTCGAATGGATATATGGGTACTCACTTTCCATTTTTCAAATTCTTCTACAATGCTTTTCAACTCTGTATTTAAACTTATCACTGTTTGTGTTATATTCTTTAATTTCAACTCTAGCACCGGTATAGTCTTGCCGACATTCTCTTCCACCAATGCACCACCAACCATTCGGAATGATCTTCTTTCTTCAGGTGTTGAATTCAACGTCTTTAACACAATCTTGTGTTCTTCTTCGTCATTTTGTAACTCTTGGATCTTGGAGTTTATTTCATTGATGTTTTGTTGATAGGTGTTGTACTTTTGCTGAAGTACTACAGAAATGTGTTAATACTATGATCTAATATATATATATAAATGATAGATGCATACCTTGAGTGCCCTGTTGTGAGTTATCTTGGGACATTGTTACTATCAATGTCTTTTATACTATATTTATATATGACCATGTACAAGGGACTTTTCATTTTAAAGATGAATTTTTCTGATGATTTAAGCCTAAATTTTTCCCATCACCAGTTCGCGAGATTTCGGAGAGCCTAGCGACAGGCCTAGCGACAGCCTAGCGACAGCCTAGCGACAGCCTAGCGACTGGCCTAGCTGTAGCAAAGGGTTAAGCTAAAAGCTCTACAATTCTCTGACTTTAACAATGACATTTGTATTGGAAACAGAAACACACAACTATAAACATATGAGAGAAAGAGCAAAGCATAACAATAGAACCAAACAGACGTATAACACTAATTAGATTTAATACTGTTCAAGTATTGTAATCTATACTCATTTTCATCAACAGGTCTGTTTAATGGAGTCCATTTTGGTTCATCTTTAAATAGTCTGACAGCTTTGATATAATTTTTATTGGATAAGGTAAATCTATGGTAGATTCCAGCTGGTAAGATTAACAAATCATCTTTAAACAACTTACATCTAATCCATTTATCATCTTTACTTCTAACATCGAAAAATCCTTCACCATCAACTATATATCTAATTTCTTCATCTTCATGAATGTGTTCAGAGTAAAAATTATCCAATTTTTGCTTCAAGGCCTCTGGTGAACCAAATGATGTTGGTGATATAACAATTTGATCTCTGTTCTTATAATTTCTTTCATTGGCAATAACGTCAACTTTTTCTATTGAATCTAATTTATAGTATAAAACTCCAACTTCTTTTAAATACTCTTCACTAACTTCAATACCAGAATCATGATCTTCACGGTAATCGACACTTTCATCGTTGTCATGGTAATAAGCCTTCATCGTAACTAAATAAATCTCTTTCCAAGATGATTGTATTTTGAGATTAAAATATGGATTGTAAAAAGGATGGTTTTAAAAAATCAGAAACTCATTTCCCTTATATGAAAAGATTGCCATGTGCCATAAAAATCGAAATACTTTTTCAAAATGATGACAAAAAAAAAAAAAAAAAATTATCTCCTCCTCCGCTTTGGGCTAAAAAGACAAAAAAAAAAAAAGAAGGTTTTAGACTTTCTCGGCATTAAAAAATGTATATAGTACGGCAATTAAGTAATATCGGAGCTAAAATGAATAAAATCGGCTGGATATCGTTGATGAAGAAATGGTTAGTTATGCTTCATTCTCTGCTATTTTAACTATACAAGTCGTTATAATTTGCAACTAGTCAATTAATGCACTCGATGGATACCTTTTTCGATGCAAAAGCCACACTAACTGCTTGGGTCACGTGAAATATATAAAGGGCCCTCTACTATAGAATTTGCTGTATGACTAATGGTTATGTATATTGAAATATGTATAATCAGTCACTGAGTATGAATATGAATATATTGGCTTAGTGTATAGCCTGTCTTAAATATCTAGATAAGTATTCAAATGAAACCAGTGTAACTGCACTAGCTGGTACTGTTCTTGCTAGATTTGTTGTAAATCCAGAATAAAATCCCCATAATCCCTCTTTGTAATAAATATTTCTAATTGTAGTAATGAGATGTCTGTTGTTCAACGTATGAACTATATTTTTGATTGAATAAGGTTTCAACGTGGTTTGAGAATTTGATGATATAACTGTAGGAGTCATTGACCTTATTTGCATTCTAGTTCTTAAAATTTCATGAGGATATGTTAAAGTTGATGCACACATTTTGGATAATGAACTTGCCATTATTAATCTTGTCAATCTAGAAGATTTACTCTGTTCAGGTTCATTACAATGAAATAATACTTTCAATTGTTCATAAACTGGGAAATGAATTCCAACGTGAAATAATCCAAATAAAGAAGGTACTAAACCTGAATAAAAAATTGATAAACCTTCATATTTATAAATTTTTTTAAATGCATCTTTGGTACTCTTATAATAAAAATGATTTGGATTAACCTTTTGATGATTGAATTTATTAGCATTTGAAGCAGCCATCTTATTTGCCAATGAATGTCCTTGACCTGTTTGTAACATTAATCTTGTCTTAACAACCCATATTGGATTTGTCAACACCGTGGAAACTGAACCAGCAGTAAATGCAGACATTGAATGATTTATAAATTCAGAATTTATACCTAATTCATTCTTATTAAAATCTGGATAGAATAGTTTAGCCTTTTCATATACAGTGAAGTAAATCATCCATGTTGGGAAGTATCCCAATACTATTGGTATTAAACCTCTATATAATCCAGCAACACCTTCATCTTTAACAATAGTTGAAACTGTTCCAACAATCCCATTGTATTTCTTACTACTTGGATTTAAACCTTGAGCTTGTAATCTTGTCTTTGCAACGTCTAATGGACAAACACTAACACCTGCTAGAAATCCAGCAAGTGCTCCACTTAGTGCTATGATCTGTGTATCTGAAAGTTGTATCTTTGTTTTCGATAATGGTGTAGTGGGAATTGAAGTTGTGGGTATTGTATTGTCATGTGTTGTCTCCTCGTATATATCGTTGATCTGTTCTATCTTTTCAATTGATGTCTTATTGATTGTTATAAGATTGGGTTGACTCATATTTTTTCTTGTATATGACTCTATAATTGTCTAAAATATGCCCTTTTTTATATCTGTCAATGAGTATAAAAGTTTGATGGGGGGTGGGTAGGTGGGGTTAAGAGCAATCAAATATGTTTAAAGTCACAATTTATAAACAAAGAAAGCCACAAATAAACTATTAGCAGGACACTCAAATGGAAATCAATCTGAACCAGTTATGATTAGAACACCCCCAAAATTATAAATATTTAATTCCAGTTTCTACCATTCAGAGGTCCAGAGCAAGGCAATAAGGGAAAAAAAAAATGTCTAAAAGAAAGAATCTATTTGAAGAAAAATGCCAAATTCCTAGGATTTAAATCAACAATTGTCCTTGACTAACCTAGATTCACTGTTGTAAAAAAAATGATAAAGATTAGAACAATACACTTTGAAATAATAATAAATATATTTGATTGGAAAAAGTCAAGTTTTGATTTCAAATTTTTGTTGATGTTTTTGATTTTTCCCTTTATTAAGTTTTCAAATTATTTCTCCATAAAAAAAAAAATTCGGTCATAAATCTTTTTTGGTGTCCGAATATAAATTCGCATTCATACTTTTTTTTTTTTTTAGGTAAAACTTTGGGGAAATTTTTCTGGCAAATTCAAGCGAATCAAAACCAAGGCAAACGGGTTTTAAATACATTAGGACAAAATCTAAAAAAAAAGAGTGATATGAACGGGTTGAAATGTTCTGTCAAAATATACAAGTCGGAAATAGATGTATAAATTTATTGCTAAGTTTTATATCTGGATTCTGTGAATTTACTGTCTATACAATAACTATTTGATTAGCTGATATTATCTTTGGATCAAATTAGATACTCATTCGAGGTTTTGATTTTCCCTATTACCATACTAAAACTAATAAACGGCCTTTTGACGATCTTTATATGACATAAATTTGTCGCTAAAATCCGAACAATTATGATCTTTCTGAAATTTAGTGCGTGTGTTTTTTTTTTTTGTTTTCTATGGACAAAACTGACTACATGTAAAAAAGATGAGAGGTCCTAATTTTTATTTATGTAATAATGTAATGCGGATGCTGCAGATACGTTTTTAAGTATGCACAGATGTCTCTGCATTAACACTAAGTCTATTGCAGAAAATATAAACAAATAGTTTAGTATTATGGAGCAGTAGTAGTACATAGCATTATATATATATAGCTGTAAAATTCAGCAATAGGATCATTAAAGTAACCTTGACGGAAGAAACAGGTAACCTTATAATGAAGTCTGTAAAAGTGGAAGATTGAAAATCCTGCTAATGGAGTTTGAATGACTAGTCACCCAATGACATGTGATTATTACAAACAGCTTGATTAAGGTTAAGATAGTCAAATCATATTGTAGAATCACACATATATTATTAGTTGTATATATGTATCATACCTTTGACAATTAGCAGCGCCGTAAAGTTTTTTGATGATCATGTAGGGAAGAACTGAAGAGTAAATTTGAAACAACGATAAATAAAACATTAGAATAAACATTTCCCAATTGTAAACACCATGATTATATCGAAAAATTAGCAAAGAAGGGAGTATATATATGTGTGTATATATAGATCAAATAAAATAGACCCAATTCTTCAAAACATGTTTATAATAATATAAGCTAGCCAACATAAAAAAAAAATAAGTTGTTGTTGAATGAATGGCTTTTGATTCATGACATCACTTGAGTCTAAATATATACATGAACTTGTGAAATGGCGATTAAATAGAGAAAGAGAATCAAATGCTTGACTGACTCAGAAGAACTTGCATATTTTAATAGAATAAAACTCGGTTATTTGACGATTAACTGATGATATAATGGCAAGATAAAAAACTCCATGTTCTCAAAGAAAGCTTTTGCAAATTGTGTGAAATTAAAAGAATATTGAATGCCAACATAAGCAAATTAAAACTGAATACAAGGAACTAACAAGGAAGATTGAAGGGGAAAACGAATGATTTGAAAAACAGTATAGAACAAATTGAAAATTTCTTGAGGTGCAATGGAAAAAAGAAGGGGGTGGGGGGAAGGGATTTGCTTTTGATAATCAATATTTAAGCAGTAAGTTTCTTCTAGTAGCTATAGCCTACTTCCTCCACCCCAATTAACATTATAATGTTATTCCAGCTTTTTCCGTTTTAATTTTGTGAACCTGCACCAGTTGACCCATATTGCTGAAAAGTTGGCGTAGCAGTTGTAGTTCCTGGACCAAATGAACCCAACTGTCCATTCTCATCATAAAACAATCTTCCTGGGACTGCAACATTTGATACACCTCCAACACCTCCTGGAACAGAGTTACCACCTAATGATCCAGGTACAAATCCCTGTTGTGATAATCCAGCATGTGAAGCATTTGTTGACCCACCGCTAATACCACCAAGTGAGTTAACTGGTGAAACATTAGGATTAATAAAACTAATTGGATTCCCACTGCTAAATGGAATATTGTAGTTTGATGATGCTCCAGTTAAATTACCTTGACCACCATAAGGTACAAAATTTGAGCCACCTCCACTTGATTTATTATCTCTTGGTGTGGAGCTTAAATTGTATTGTGAATTTGTATAAGCATTAGTGCTATTCATTGTTATTGGGCTATTACCTTCATTCTTAACTTTTCCTGGTGATCCAGGAGAGTTACTTGCTCTTTGAGACGGTTGTGTCTGTTGTTGCTGAGGTGGTACTATGTGCTGCGGTGGACCTTGAAATGAAAAACCTGGGTTAGGATATTGCTGTTGCTGTTGTTGTCCTGGAGTTATATATGGTTGACTAGGAGGATATCTCAATTGATGTTGGTATTGCAAATTCAAGTCATTATAGCTATATTCATTATTAGAGTTACTATTCGAGCTTCCTCCAGTGCTGTTATTATTTCCAGTATTTGGTAATGAAAATGACCCACTTTGTTGATGTACAGGATGTTGAATAGGATGGTTGATACTATGATGGTGCTGATGATGTATTTGTTGTTGTTGTTGTTGAGGCGGTTGTTGTTGAAATTGATGTAATTGCTGTTGTTGATCTAGCTGTGGTTGCGGACCACCAGCTTGCTGCTGAACATTGAAGTGCTGATTTCCAGGATTGTTAATTCCAAAAACTGGATTGAAAGTGCCGTATGAAAAGTTTTGGGCGTATTGTTGCTGTGAAGGAGCTTGCGGTTGAACACCGCTTGATGAATTTGGATCTTGTGCATGACTTTGTAGCACGCCTTGCTGCAAATTAGTAGTATGTTGATTAGGATGAGCTTGTGCTTGGGCTTGTTGATTTTGTGAATATTGTTGATATTGTGGCTGTAAGTGTATAGCAGGGTTGAAACCCAAAGCAATAGCATTTGGATTAGATTCATCCATAAAGTAGTATGCTTCATCTTCAATTGGAATTTTACCACCTAATGAACTTTCTTTAACTGCATTCCATAGTTCAGTAGAGAGTTGAATATCTTTTAAACTTGGTGAATCAACCGGTCTTAATAATTTGCCATTTAAAACATCCTCAGCAGAATAATATGATACTAGATGAATGGTTTCCAAAAGTCTTGGGCTTGAAATATTTCTGTGACTTTGTGCTGGAGATTCAATCCTATCAATAGTCAAAGACAGTGTTTTCTTTATCAACCCATATTCCTTGAAAGCATATGAAGCGATTAAAGAACCAACCAGCTGGCGATTGGGAACCGTGTTAGAATTTCCAGTCTCAATAGAACCACTACCGCTGTTACCATTTGTAGTTTTAGCTCCATCATATGAATTAAGTATTCCAGTGGCACGAGCGGATGCTGATGCTCCCCCTAAAGTGGTATTTCCAATGACTACTCCACTACCACCAAGTAACAAATCTTCAGAGCTCTTCCTCTTTTTACTCTTTATCTTATCTCCAGTTTTATTTTGAGAGTTTGGTTCGTTGGCTCTGATGTTGCTCAAGGCTTGACGGTCAAGTTCCCTGTACACTAAAAATCTCCCTAAAATTCTTGATGGAGACCAAGCGACACCATCAGTCCATCTTTTAATACCCGATTTTTCTTCAATAAATACAAAAACGTTCCCACTTTGTATCAACTCTGATCTTTCACGATCATGTGGACGTCTTGGAACAGCCAAAAGTTGGTCATTTAAAACAGCCTGGAGAATTAGCAAGGCATCTTTTGTTGATCCTATATAACCCACAAAGGTCGGCGTCATCTTTGAATTACTCGCTGTGCTAGTGACCATGATAGCAGCAACGTTCTGATATCTTTGTTCTTTTAACTTTAAATCGATTAACAGTCTCTCCCACGTTAACTCTCAGCCATAAATCCTTGTTGAGTGTTAAGGATAAAAAAAAACCAGTAAATTTTCACTTGCCGCTTGCTATTTCCTTATATTCTTTTAACTAAACCGTAAGATTAAAACAAATATGACAATAGTTCAAATGTACAATAAATATAACAGCAACAAGGACTGGTGCGGAGCTTTGTGATTGATCGTTTTTGTAGAGCAAACTAGTTTTGATTCAAATTGCCTTTAAATTGACAAAAAAAGCACCCTGCAGAGAAACTTTTTAAATGGATATAAAGCACAGTAACAATAATCTATATCTCGAGAAGCTCCTAGATGGATACTAAAGAAAACCTAATAGAAATATATCTGTTTTAAAGTATAAGTTTTAAATGTTTATCTGTTGATTTTAAGTTCTTAAGAATGTTTTTTGCACTTTCAACTTGTCACTTTTGCTTTTCTATTATAATAAACCCACGAATATAAAAATAAATAAAAAAAGTTATGCACACTCAAACAAGTTGCAGAGACACAGAAAAAGCCTTTCAAAAGGATTGTTAAACTCACTTTTGTGTGCTTAATTTTCGTTTTTTTTTTTTTTTTTTTTTTTTTTTTTTTTTTTTTTTTTTTTTTTTTTTTTTTTTTAATGGGCAGCTCATGCAGCAACTTTAAACAGCTTATTGCATTACAACTGAACTTTAAATCTTAAATTCTTGCTCCTAAGGGTTAAAATTTTCTAATACAAGTCTTTTTATGCAGATCAAAATAAAGTAAGTCCATCATCATAATAAGTCAAAATTTGCCGAGTCACTTTTAAGAGTTTTTTACCAATAACATGCCTCTAGGTCCAAGTTCACACAATGCAACTCAAATCACAACTATACGATTCACAAATTACGATAACGCTCATGAACAATATAATTACAAAAAAAAATCATGATCGAGAGATTGAAAGGCTGTTTTTATTTAAGTAAATCGTATTGCGTGACACACAGGCTTAATCTTTATCAACTCAAAGTGTAGTTCAAACGTGCTTGCTCCAGTTCTGTTGGAATTTCTGTTTAAAAATGAGCTGGAAGGCATCACAAATTCACTATTTTCAATTGCTTGCGTTTCTCAGTGATTTTCATTACGACAGCACTTTCTACTTAACGGCGCCGCTTTCGTGGTCTTCTCCGTAATAGTGATACAAAAGAGGCTGCTGGTATTAAACTTAACATTATATTGATGCAAACAACAAGATCGATATTAAGTAAGATGTACTGTTTATTCGTTTAACGAGAAAGTTAGACAGCATATGTAATGTGAAGCTCTTTTTAGTGCTTCTAATTCTGAAATGGGAATTCTTCAAGTTTAACTCAAATGCCTTGTGAGATCCATCTTCGGCCTACATAAACAATAAGTCATACAATTTTTTTCTCTTGCTTACTATGATGATGAGATTTAGTCAATTCTAGAACCAAGACTCATGGATTCCGAGAGCCTAGTGTCTTGTTTTAACTTGCTGATCAATTACTTGTTTAGGGTGAATCCTAGGATTCGTTGTTGTCACCTTAAATCAGTTTTCACACAAATTTGGAAGCTTCTATGCTCATGACTATGGACGGGTTGGTGTAAATACAATATTGATCAGTTTGACATGGGAAAATGTAGCAACCCTAAATGCGCTGATATAATTCCGCTGCTTTTTAGGATAAAAATGAAGATTTTTTGCTCATGTTCATCTTCCGAAATCCGGCGATCAAAGTCCAGCTCCACACCACAATTTACGCTTTTTAGTTTGACTACATACATTTATTATGTTCATTTACAGTTCTCTTATTTAGTTTTTTTAGGTAGATTTTTGAACACGGTAGGTCGAAAAATGCTTAGTCATAATCTAGTTTGCTATCAGAGTTGGGAGTTCTGAATATTAGAGTACTTAATCTCTATCCAAATTGTTTGTTTTGAATGAGCTGTGATATCCAAGAATTAAATTATAAAAGTTTCTGGCAGTCAGAGGGTATAGTTCTACTCCATAGCAAGTGTTGGTAGTGAAGATGAAAAAGCAGTGGATCACCACCCTCTCTCTTTTCACTTTCGTGTAATGGAATTATCTGTGGGTGTACTATCCTCTCTACAAACACGGGGAATAATCATGAAATCTTTGAAATTGAACGATACTACCCAAGATATGATGTGCCTTTTTGTGTTCTTGTCACTACTATCTTGTGACGATTCTAAGAAACATTGTAATAATGAGAAAAGATTGACCTCCTAATCGTTTCTATTGTGTAATTGTGTTTGACCGCGGAGTTGAGAGTCTGTAGACATTACGAGTTTTGGGCAATTGTTGATCATATGATTGAGAAGTTGATAGCTACTTTCGGATTATCAGCGAAGCTATTCAGGTCAGTGCCACTTGTTTGACTGAACACTTGATAGTTAGCTGCGGGACCGAAGTTATAGACCAAATTAACTTTTCTAGCCCCTTTGTTTGTTGTCTTATTTTATGCATTCCTATGTATTTATTCGGTTCCGTGTGCGCTGCTTTGCATGAGTACTTCTGAAGCAATCAAAGGAAGGTAGGTATAAAGTGATATTAAGACATCATGCAACATATTATAGAAAAAGAGGCCAACGATACCTACAAATAGTTTTAACTTTAACAGTTGGTTCATATACGTGAGGGAATCTTGTTTGATTATGAACAATATCGACTTGATTACTCTTGACTTCTAAATCAAGGCAATCATTGCAGATGTTTTTGATATTATTACCTTACTTTTTTTAGCCAGCTGTCAAATCATCTAACTTTTATGTTGGAACTCCGTTAAAACGTATGATGTTTTACCGCTAAATGTTCTTTAGGAAAACGAAGTGACCTTTCACACTGATATACGGTTTTACTGAGTGTCGAGTAGACACTAACCTCAAACTCAATCCAGCGACCTTTATTCCAACTTTTTGGACTTCCACCAGAACTTATGATAATGTAATTAGCTTGAAGCACTAGAGAGAATATCTAATTTAACAGGAGCACTATACGGGTTGGAGTCTGGGTGGTTTGATCTTGTGGGAATTGACGACCTTTTTCGGCCTTCAAAAACGCTCCCGTTAGACCGACATTTTCTACAACTTTCCCACTATTGTGGGCCAACTTCAGACTTACATTACGGATATTGAACAATTTGAATGATTTACTATGCTAAATTTTTTTGTTTGAGTTGAGATAATATAACTAAAATCTTTAACTGTATTCTAAGTTTATATTTAGCAGCTTCAAAATCCTGTATGAGGACGTACTTTATATCTGGTTCTGCTAAGCTAAAGGAGAATTATTAAAACGACTTTTCTTTTGTACAAACGATAAGTTTCATTTGAGAAAGAGAGACAGTCCTTAATCTTCTCTTGTATGTCATTGTTATTTGAATACCTTCTCTTCTCATATGCACATTCTTTACTAGTAGTGTATAACAGAGCTGTTATATCCATCAGCCTTGTGCAATACAGATAAATGTAGATTGGCTTAAAGTTGAAACCAGTATCAGAATATTGCATCTTTTTTTTCAATGTAGAACGACAGCACAGACTTTTGCACGGAAAGCTGTAATTGTATTGACTTGTGCATTTTGAATGGTCCACTCTATATCCGCCTTAAAAATAGTCTATGGCTCTATGTTGTCTTGTTCTTTCGAATCTCAGTCAACTAGGGTACTTTCGTACCATTTTAATGTTGGTTACCATTTGAATATTGAGAAGTTGAGGCAATCTTGAAGCTTGTACTTTCCTAGAAATAATCTAGGCTCAGAAAAGCATTCTGTCTTGTGAAGAGTTAAGTGTATCACTAAAGGTAGCGGAAAGTTCGTAGTAATAGAAATTTTTTCTGACATGTATAGTTAGATATCTAGAGCTGTCTCTTTCCTTCTAGATGTTCTCCAGTTAGTCAAAGTAGTCAATGGTAACTTCACATCTTTCACGGTTGTGTCTTTCAAAGACTAGTGCCCATACTTTTCAATCAGTTAACACTCGCTCCTTGGCCTGGAACTGAAAGGAGATATCATCCATGCATTGTGATTCTAAAAGGTGCGCTTATTAATATTTCCTTATTGGAAATAGTAAGGTCTGCCAGAGAATAAACTAATCCAACTCAAGTGTGTGTTTATTGCAACTGAAGAAAGAAAGTCATAATATAGATTGTGAATAAGATCATAAAGTTTATTATTTAGTTACTCAAACCAAAATAAGCTTATGTTGGCCACATATTTGGATGTATTGGACCTTTTTCTGGTGCGTGTGAACTTTTGGGATAAAAAGATTAAGCACAAGTCAAACTTTAATTCGTGCAAATTAAATAAGCCTTTTGATTGCAGCCAGTTAAGGTTTTTGCCAAACGATCAATATGTTACATTTTCACAAAAAAAGACACCTTGGTCTTATAGTTTTCGCCCCAGAGTTGAAGCATGTACAGCTTTAGATTAACTTTCAGCTCGATAAGGAAACACTTTGTTCAAAACTCTACAGATGCGACGACAACTACTCAAATTTAATACATTGACAGAATAACAAATCTAGTGGTTCCAGCTCACCATTTAATTTCTTGAATCGTTCACAATTTAAATTTATTATGATTTCATAATTCGAAAAATCAAAGCAGTCTGTAGTTTATTATTTCACAGCACTTACTGGATTAACTTCAATGAAGTTGCAACAAAGTGATCTTTGAGGTCCCGCGGCCTTACAAGTAAGCTTATTGTCAATTTATATATTGGCTTGATCAAGAGATCATAAGATAATTGGACAAAGAGCTTATTAGATGTTCGGTTAAACATTTCAATATCAAATCGTAAGGAAGATCATCCTTAAAAAAGATGAGTTAAGGTTAAGGGTATGGTTTGCATAGACGACTTTAAAAGGTCAGTAGCAACTCAACACAATAGATTTTTGAAATGAGGCAACCCTGATTCCTAAAGTCTTCAAGATTACTAATTTATCATGATTTTAAACAGTCAGTTGAATAGCGACCTATTTCATCGGCCTCATTCGAACGATGCTTTATCAAACTCATCTCAAATAGTTACGGCCAGAATCAAGCCAGTGCCTCTAACATATAGGTGAAAGCGAAAATGTGCACACCTTTTCTGACGTTAAAATACCAAGTTAAACTTTACAGTTGTACATAACTTGATACATGAGCTTACACTTTGCTTTTATCGCTAATCCCATCTTTACGAGTAATTTGTTACGTTAGACATATAGTGGTCGCTCTGACTCCTGACTCATACAAATGTTACGTCTACTTTTGGAAGAACTGAGTTGTTGATGTTCTCTTACATCAAATATAATAATAGCTCTACTTTCGAACTGAAAAGTAGCTATCAAAGCTTTGTTTCTAGGGCTTATGTGTTTGCTAAACCCTAAAAGTATCTCGTCAATTCAGAAACATAGTCGCTGTCAAGAAAAGTTTAAAGTATCACTGATTTCAGCTACATTTACAGCTCTATAAGGACACCAGCATAAAACTGATTTCCAAAAACCCTTGGACTGTAACACTTAGTGGTACAAAAGAAACCCACTTTTATATATATCTAAATCTCTAGATCTTTTAAGTCTCTCACTCTTGAAAAAAGTTGGCCGGTCCAAGACATTTACATGGAAGATAATAGAACTTTCACTTATAATCAGTATGCCTACGTTCAAATGGAATGGATACCTAAACCCGTGAACAACTCAATGCGCCTAGATGTCTTCATTTGCCATCTTATAAGACGGTTCTAGGATCTCTAGAAATACTGATAATCGCCGTTTCGGGTATCTTTGGCGATCATGTCTAGGAGGTTACCTTTTTATTTGAAACTCTTTATATGAAAAAGCCAATATTAAAGGGGTCTTGTTGTGGAAGGAGAAAACAATTGAATATATCAGAGGGGACTTTTGTGAACAATAATCTCCACCAAAAACTTTCTCAAATCTGTCCAAACCAACTTATTCGGATAAATCGTGAGACTTAAGGCTTGGGGTTTTTCAACTATGCATCAAAATTTGGACACTGAGAGTTGCACCTGTTAAATTTAGGACAGGGATCTCTTGCCAATGTATGTCAAAGTAAGTACCATGAATTCGCCTGCCTACGCACCGTAAACATAGTACGGAACTCTCTTGCACTACAGCTCACAAAAAAAACCCTTACTTTTGTGTTTTCCATTTGCTTCTCGTACTTACCAATTACATGTTTTTGGAAAAATAACCTTGAAACGCCTCTAATTTTGAGCACATTGATATTTTCCTCAAAAGCATGCTTTACAGTAACTTAAGGATTGCAATGACAAGATAATGGTATTGTAGATAAATCTGTGATCAATGTCTAAAGCTTTTTGCGAGGGATAAAAATCAGAAGCCTTTGTTTGTGGTGCCTTCTTAGTTCGTATAATCTGCTCGTGATTTCGTTTTTACATTCGATACAATGATCGGGCTGTCTTTCGATCAATCACTTTGTAATTCTAACAGCATATTCAGCTCCTGTGAGCTCATGTAATTTGGATATGAAAAGCCCAGTGGTGTATTTATAGTGGGGGTAGTAAAGCCGTTCAGTTGAGCTGTAATTTCCATTGCATTAGACCCTTTACTGGTCAGTTTGAGGAGCAGATCTGAATCTGTGCATCAAGTGGTCTACATTAAAATTTGATTGTGATTTTCCGTAAATTCCATGAATGACACATGTTAACTCTTAACATAGAAGTTTCCAAACCTTAATTAGAACAGCAACTGAGTTAATATCTGCTGTGAAGAGAGCTATACACTTTATAATCCGTTGCTACTCATCCCAGGAGTTTATCATCAATATGAACATTGAGAATTGGTATCCAACCTTTTCATAGCAATTAGATGGTAGGAAGATAAATCTCTGCAGGCGCATAATTAACTTCATTTTACAAAATAGATGTACCAGTTATAGCTTAATGGAAGCCGAATGTTATTTCAATTTTTGTGTTAACTTTTCAACTTCTGAGAACGAGATATCTTAACCGACGATCAGAAATGCTTTTAACGGCACTATTAACCGAACATTCAAATGTCACTTTCCCATTATTGTTAAAAAGCTCTTGTATAAAAGTTCGGAACTTGATCTCACTAGCCACAAAAGACCATGTGGCACGTAGGAATTTAAAGATTTTAGACCTTGATGTCCGTTAAAAGTTTAATTTTTTGTTGCATACTTGATGTATTAATGCAAGCTATTTTCAGACACGCATGATGTCGAGCGGAAATCGACTGAATATGGACGCGGAATAATCAACAATGATTAAAATAATTGTTCTGGCTTAGCCGAAAGTGATATTTGTTTATGAAACAAGTACTCCTTGCATTTTACCTGATTTTCAAGTACTACGTGACATGTATTCTCATCAAATCATATCTGACGTTATTATATTGTGTGAGAAGATTCGATACGTCAGTTATGACTCCATGAATATCTTATCTGAAAACACTGTACCACGCATTCTGTTTTTTTTTTTTTTTTTTTTTTTTTTTTTTTTTTTTTTTTTTTTTTTTTTTTTTTTTTTTTTTTTTTTTTTTTGTTTCACTGATCTTAATATTAGTTTAATAAAAATTCTATATAAATTATATAAAGCCTATATAGTGTAAAACCAACTTCAATCAATACACGTTAAGACTCTAGGTGGCATTAGCCTAACCATTAGAGCAGCAAACTCAACACTAAAAATCAATAAGAGGGTTAGAAGTTTGAATCTGGCATGAGCATTATCCAAAAACATTACTGATATAGTCATTACATAATCATCACAGAATAGTATGAAATTCACTCGACAGCCTATTAGGATGAATTTAGTTGCTTGTAGGTAAATTGGACAACCAGAAACCATGGAAAGTTGGTTTTACTATTAGTGTGCTATGGGAATTGCCAAAGATCCAACGATATAGTGAACAGCTCCTAGTTAAATTTGGCTATGAAGATGTTCGAGATATCAGTTACAGGCTAATTCGCAACAAGAAATCCATATATAACTATTATGACTAAATCTAAAAACTCGTTAATTACAGAATAATTGTCCATCAATAAATTGGACTAGTATACGATGAAGTTGGTTTTACCCTATATAGGTTCAACATAATCTATATAGAGATTTTCTCCAAATACACATTTAAGATCAGGAAAAAAAAATATACAAAAGAAAATCGGGCAAAGAATCAACAGAGAATATCAGTGCACTCAACCATTTAACATTACGATTCCCATTGTCATTTTATTATTTAGTAGCTCATCGTGATCAACACGATCATTCTCGAGATCTGCATCTGCAAACTAGCTAAAGGGAGGAGTTGATATATGGATAACTACTTCCACATTACCAATTTCCGCCAGAAAAACCTGGCATTTCCGAAAAATTTAGAGGTTTTTACAACAGCTGTAGAAAACGATAAAAATTGATCCGAGGAAAACTCAAAACGGAAAAAGTGAAAGAAAATTAATATTTCTTATCAAAATCCATAGTTATCAAAATAATCCTTCACGTTGATTGGACAATTTTTTTTTCTATTCAAAATTTCTATAGATAAAACTGTCAAAAGCTCTTATGTTGATGTATCTGTTGATGACGCTTATCGCGTTAATAACTCGGGGAGAGGGGGCAGATGATTCGCTTTTATAAAAAGGCAAATGCACATTTCCCATTAAAAACCTTGAACTTGTTGTTCACCAATTAGTTGTGTAAAACAGGTGTAGAGGCTTAAAAGAATTTTTTTTTTTTTTCAAGCCAAGCAAGTTAAATCAAGTTTAGGAAATTGGTCACAAGATCATCTATGAAAATTTAGATTTTGATTTGTTTTGTTTATGTCTCAGACCTAATTACATTTTTCTTTGTTTAGTGATTTATTGTCTTATCAGCTTTAAGGGTTCATTCATTTAAAGTCACAATTAGACTTGATGAACAGATAGAATAAAGTAGAATAAGCTAAAAAATTGTTCACCTTAATTACTGGAATTTGCTTATCAACAAATATATTTTGAGGTCCAATCGTGTTTTTAAATAAATTTTTTTTTTCTTTTCATTTCATATACAATATAGAAAGTTGTATTATAGATAGACGATTCTACGCAGGAAAAATATTCTAGACTAATAGATTTTTCCATCATGGCTTTAGGAAGATTGTTTTCATCTGCTACATTCGCATCTATCTCTCAAATAGCCAT
Organism: Taiozyma peoriensis; assembly: GCA_030574875.1. Classification (NCBI taxonomy): domain Eukaryota; kingdom Fungi; phylum Ascomycota; class Saccharomycetes; order Phaffomycetales; family Wickerhamomycetaceae; genus Taiozyma; species Taiozyma peoriensis. The sequence goes on from JAJMFM010000054.1 coordinate 69,197, forward strand.
TAAAGAATGGTTACTTATTTTTGGTTTAATCTTTGGAGGTTGTTGTTCAAACGTTTTCACTTTAGAAAAAATTATAAATGAGAATCCTGATAGTGGAACTGTTATAACTTTTGCACAATTTTTATTCATTGCAGGTGAAGGTTATATTCACTTCTTTGATAAGACAAGACCACCTTTTTATCTAAAGCAAAATCAAGTACCTTTGAAAAAATGGAGTTTAACGATAACTATGTTTTTCCTGTTATCAGTTGCCAATAATTTAGCGTTTAGATTTAACGTGAACATGCCTATTCATATTATTTTTAGAAGTTCAGGTACAGCAATAGTGATGACAATTGGTTGGTTAGTTGCTGGAAAGAAATATAACGTTCTTCAAGTTGGAAGTTCAATTTTATTAACAATTGGTGCTATAATCACAACTTTATTTAAAGATCGTGAATTAAGTTTTGGTGGATTATTCAAAAGAGCAGAACAAGTTGTTGTTGATGAAGTTATCAACGAGGGATTTTTTGAAAAATTATCAGATGATATCGTTTTTTTAATTGGAATTGGTGTTTTAACATTTGCTGCAATTTTAATGGCCATTATGGGTCTTTATAATGAACATATTTATGCAACTTATGGTAAACATTGGCAAGAGAATGTTTTCTATTCACATCTATTCGGTTTACCAATTTTCATAACATTTGTTTCACCAAAGATTATAAATGAATTTAAAACACTTTGTCAAGATCCTGAAAGTTTCAACTTGATATTTTTCCATATACCTAAACAAGTTGGATATTTAGGATTAAACGTTTTCACACAATTTTTTTGTATTAGGGGTGCTAATATGTTGGCAGGTAATGCCACTGCACTAACAGTTTCAGTGGTGTTACTTTTAAGAAAGTTTACAAGTTTATTACTAAGTTTGGTGTTATTTAACAATAGTTTAAGTTATACTGGATCGTTTGGTGCATTTATGGTTTTCGGTGGGGCATTTTTATACAGTTATGGATCGACATTAAAGAAAAATGAAGCCCCAATATCACTTACATTACCAGTGTCAGAAGTAAGAGATGGTGATAACAAAAGAAGTGATGAAGTTGAATTAAGAGAAGTACGTAGCCCACGATAAAGGTGCAATAACTCATTAAAAAACAAAACGAATTTAGTTTGGTTCACTTTTAAACAATCTTGTTTATCATTTAATAGATCATTGTAATCATTTACAATAAAATAATACTAATTATAATACTAATCATAATATTAGAAGATCTGTAGTTATGTCCCTTAACTGTTTACGCGTCTTCTAATTACGCCCGAACCGGGACCGGGAACGGCCATTCAACTTTTTTTTATGTTTGTTACATATTGATACTACTTCCGAGGGGAATTGATGTAAGAAGTTAGGAAAAACTAAAACGTTATCATTAGGCATGAAGTTTCTAGGTCGGAACTTTGACAAAACTTTATTCTCAATTTTGGGCATGTGCACGACTCGACTGACTGATCAAATTGATAAAAAAAAAAATCAAGCACCAAAAAAAAAGAAAAAAAAACGATGACAGCGGTTTTTTGAGTTTTTTCTCCATTGCAAAAATCACCCAATAATAACAAAGTGAAAACAATTTAAAATTCCGCCCCTGTCTAAAATATCAAAAAGATAATTTTGATAATTCTCAATCTACTGATTTTAAGACACTTTTGCTTTTGTTAATTTCCATCGTTGCAAAAGACTCTTTTTTTTACCTAAAGAGATTGTTCAAGAACACATTTGTTTGTAATCAAGTTTTTGCTCATCTTTTGTCTTAGCTTTTACTTGTTGTCTAATTAAGTAATCACAGATCAAAATTTTAGCAGCACTTGTAAGCAAGGAAAAAAGAAAAAAAAAAAATATTACACAATAAGAACTTTAGCAAAGACACCCATTTTTCGCCTCAAGTACATTTTATCAAACATTTTATTTCATCATCTTGGTCCAATAGAAAATTCACATACACCTTTTTAAACACAGAAAGAGGGGACCTTCTATATTCCATTTCATTTGAATCGATCTTGATCAGCATTTTAAATACATTTCATCTGTGCTTTTTATTTCTGTCTTTTTTTAAATTTAATCCCAGGACTTCAAGTATCAAACCAAGTGAAGAAAACAAGCTAAACAGAATCTAAGGGAAATCAAGATTTAGCACAAGCCATGAGCAACACGAGTTCACCAGCTATTGCCCCATCTCCATCGGCCTCAATAAGTTCCAATACTCCTACATCATCCGCAAGTACACCTCAGGGTTTAGTTCCAAAACCTGTAATAAATGCTCAGGTAACCAAAATAGTCACATCAAGAGAATGGGTTTTACCACCAAGACCGAAACCTGGTAGGAAACCAAGTGCAGATACTCCTGCTACTAAGAGAAAAGCACAAAATAGAGCAGCTCAAAGAGCCTTTAGAGAGAGAAGAGCAACAAGAGTTACTGAATTAGAAGGGAGATTAGGTGAAGTGGAGAAGGAAAAGGAAATTAATGAGTTGAATTTTAAAAATATCGTACAAAAGTTACAAAATGAGAATAAGTTCTTATTAAAAGCTTTGAATGATATAAAAGCTGATTATTCCAATTTCAAACAAAAGATGTTATCCAATAACAACAGCACTAACTTTGTTGTTAACAATATGACACAAACTTCTTCATCTGCTATATATTCGAATGGACAAGTGACAGCCCCAAGCCCATTGAATTATTTCAAACCATCATCCTCCACATCTACAGCTTCAAGTCCTGACAGTGTAAATCCAAACTTTAGATTTCCTCAACAACAGCAATCCAGAAGAGGTTCATCTCAAATTATCAAGGACAATCGTAACATGAACAACACGGTTCAAAGGCAGCAGCAGCAGCAGCAGCAGCAGCAGCAACAGGTACAAGCGTCACAATTCTCTCCTGCCCATAAATCACCTCAAGATATTCACACATTCTCAAGCGGTGCATCACCATCCACATCTAAATCTTCAGTCTCATCATCAAATGATAACTTTGATTGTGGAGTCTGTATTAAAGATGATTGTATATGTGCTCAGGTGGGCATTAGACCAACTCCAAACTCTCAAGCACAAGCACAAGAGCAACTGCAACTTCAACCAACACAGATTTCACTTGAAAAGCTGACACCAATGGCTCCTGTTTCGTTGAAGAGAAAAACTGAAAGTACGGAAATCGACTACACAGCCAAATTTGCCAGAGTTGTTAGTCATGAAGGTAAGAAGATGCCAAAGCTTAAAAAATTTAAAAGGGCAAATAATACAGTTCCAATTAGGAAAGATAACAATTCAACAGCTGAGGAATTCTCTACTGTTTTCGATAAGCAAAAAGAGGAAGCTGAAGAAGAAAACTTTGATTCTCCTATGGAACAATGCGGTTTCTGTTCTGATGATTCACCATGTGTTTGTCGTGAAGCTGCAAAGGAAGCTGCTAATGCCATCACCGAATTACAAAATCACTCAAGAAGAGAATCTCAAGTAGTGCAAGGTGTACATCAACATCCACATCAACAACCATACCCTCACCAGCATCATCATCATCAACAGCAGCAGCAGCAGCCTTCTACTTTACCTCCAATTTCAAGACACTCCTCAGTGGCTCAGTTGAAAAAGTTACCTGTTTTGCACCCTGGTCCAACTGTTGAAATCCCAGAACATCACAGATCAGCTATATCCACACCAAAAGATTCCACGGATTCAAGTGTTGATTCTCCTCATAGAGAGAACAACACCAAGACTGTTGGATGTACCGGTAATCCAGGTACTTGTAACCAATGTCAAATGGATCCAATGTCAACCCTATTCTGTTCAACAATTGCTAGTAAAGCTGGTGATGATGATAAGAAATCCACAGTTAAAACAGATTCGGTGAAAAACGAGCAGCAAGAATCTCAATATAACTCTGTGGCTGCTTCACCAGTTGGCACCCCTGCTCCTTCATTAGCTCAACCAACGGCACATCAGAACCAACACCAGCAACATCAACAACAACAACAACCGCAACTTCAGTCACTTCAAGTTAGAACTGAAGAGCTGAATTCTAGAGACAAAAACTCTCCAGTGAGTCCACCTCAATCTACACACTCTTCTAAAGTTTCATCACCAATGACAATTAGTGCACAAGAGGAAGAGCTGAACTCGTTGGTGAAGAGATCTGGACAACAACTCTCCCAGATTTCGACTCCTAATGGAACTAGCTTGAGTGGTGCAAGTGGTTCTGCAAAGGGGATCTACATTCCATGTGCAGATGCTTATAAGACGTTGAGTCGTCATAAAGAGTTTAATTCAGTTGATTTTAGCACTTTGGTTGGGAAGTTGACAACTAGAGGGATGCAAGTTGAAGTACAAAGTGTTGCCAATGTTTTGAGAGAGCTGGATAGAAGGGTTTACAGTTAATTTTGTTTTGTTCACTAACTCTTGGTTACAATTTTATATATGATACTTTGATAGTATCTTGGAGTTCTAGGTTTATTTTCACACTATTCACATATTTTTTTTTAAGGTCCTTTTTTTTCTTGGTAAGCTAGAGCTTGTATAACTACGTTACTGTTGTATTGGCATCTGATATATTAATAGGTTTGGTAAATATCTTTTTATAAAAGTTTGTCACATGAACATTATTTGTAATCAATCTACGCTGTTTAGGTAAATAAAAGCATATGAATTTCTCTAAATATGGTATGTGAGTTAAACCATGAAAACAACAGTACAAACTAAAATACATACTATTATTAAAAATCGATGATTCGAATGACAAATGAAAACGAATGGGGTTAATGTTTGGGGGTATTAGTCGAAGAGTATGATTCTATGCGAAAACAGCAATACCACTGATAATGGTAAAACCGAGAACCATAGAGTATAATGATCCTTCAGAGAGATTATAAATCACGTTGTAAAAACTTGGAGTTTTCAAAACTTGACCATTTGAACTTGAAGAACTTGAAGCAGAAGATGATGCAGTATTTTGCTCTGAGCTTTCGCTTGAAGAACTTGCTTCGTCACCTGCGGAGGAAGACGATGATTCTGAAGAAGATGAGGAAGAGTCTTCTTCGTATTCATCGTCGTCATAACATTGATATTGGGTACTACCACCATCAGTACCTAAAGGCTCACCAGCACCACTTTTAAAGTATGCAGAGGCAGCACTTGGCATATCTGGTAAAGTGTTATCTGCTTCCCAAATATCAGCTTCATAAGTTGGACATTCAGAGATTGAATTAGTAGTAACGAAACCACCGGATCCAGTTGGATTAGCAACAGAACTAAATTGACTTTTCAAATTATCGAAATCACCTAATGGATTAACTTCACCATCATCACTAATTTCAACAAGACCATAATCGTTAGCTTCTTGAGTATATTCATAGACCAAACCACCAGAAAAGACACCAGTCATTCTTTCGGAGTAAATAGCTGCAACTTCAGTGAAGGGTCTTGTATCAGCGACTTGATTACAACCATATTCTGACAAAAATATAGGGACGGAGTAACCTTGGTATAATTCAACTTTTTCCTTGTAACCGGACACAGAGTACGACGATCTACCACACCATGAGTAATCGTTAACACCAAACATATCAATTCTGGCATCTTCATCATCACCACAGTTAAAGTACTGAGCAGCCAACAATCTGTTCGAGGTAACATCAGCAGCTGAATAACCAACAGGAATTTGTCTATAGTCTCTAGCTTTCAAATATTTTTTCATATCTCTAACAACAGCCTTGACATAAGTGGCTGTGTTGGTGTTGTTGACACTATCGATAACTTCATTACCAGCAAAGAAACCTAAAGTGTTGTTATAGTTGGCAAATTCATCCATAACAGCGAAAACATGTTGTAAATAGGCAGTATTGTAAGAACATTTTGGATCAGCTCTTGAAATAGAAGCATCTGGGGTGTTTACATCCAATATCAAATAGATCCCTGCATCTTCTAAAGCTTTCATACAAGGATCATGATCAAGAGTGTTGTCAATAGTATAAACTCTAATAGTGTTGATACCTAATTCTTGGAAATATTTGATATCTCTTGTACAACTAGTTTCATCTCCTAATGGATCGGTTAAGTTTGATGAACCACCTGGTTGATAATCAACACCTCTAATGTAAAAACGTTCACCAGTGTTGGAGTTCAAAAAGGCATTACCGGTGACGTTAATAGAATCAACAGCAGCCGTTAAAAGAGGAACCGAAGCCAATAGTAATCTAGAGAACCACTTCATTATAGAGAGGTAGTAGTGTTTTGAGCGAGTGACTGTTGCTATTTAATAATCTGACTTTCAGAAACTACTAGACTGCGTCTTCAAGCTAATAGCAAGGAGAGATCAAAAGCTTTTCTCACTCTTTTTTTTTTTTTTTCGATCTAAGAAAATTGTTATTATTTGCGGTTAATGGTATTAGTCTCGGAAAATTCCCAAGGCAACCAATTTGGAAAACCAAAACAAACGGTAATATTTTTTTTTTCTTTTTTTATTTTCTGTTTTGTTTTTTTACTATTTTTGGATTAAATGGGTTTGTCCGAATTAGGCAAATTTTTAGATGCTAAAATCTTAATTAGGTCAGAATTTTGCTCAAAAAGTGATAGATAGAGAAAGTCAGAGTTACTTTCGATTCTTGCTTACAAGGGAGTAATTAGAAAACATTGAAGGTCTGGTATGACAACTGCTTGGTAGTAGTATTTCGATGGTATTGATAAGAGCTTGATAAGTTGCACAATGGTCCATTGGCTGCCGTGAGTATTTAAGGGCGTACATAAAACTGTACATATAGATATGCAAAAGAAATTTAGGGCCATCCACAAGATTAGTTGTAATACTCGCATGTTCAACCTAGAAGCAAAGTTTGCTTCAAATGATTGCTACAGTCGAGGGTTAATCTCCTTTACACTGACGTTATATGCAAGATGTCATGTACATATAATATTCATACTCGATCTTACTGTTCCTCAGTTAGAGGTACAGGAGGTTCAGACTGGACAAGTTCAGCTTTGTTAGTTATATTTGTACTGTCAATGAATTCTTGGTCCAATGCTAGCTTCTCCTTGTCATCATCCGTTTGACTTTTGGCAGTCTCAACGAGAGATTGATCTGGAAGATCCTCCTCATCAAATAGTAATGGTTCTTTCTCATCTAACTTGAATTCACCTGGTATGGTGCCTGATTGTTCAGAAATGGATTCTTCTTTTGCAGAGGCATCAAGTTCGGCTTCCTTCTGATGTTCAAGAATTGCCTCTTTTTCATCTATTTTTTTTTCCAACTTTGCTTCTATGGTGTCTGATTCCCTATCTATATCTGCTGATGCAGCTGGTATTGCTTGTTCATCAGCAGTTGCAATATGATCCAAGGCAATTGGAATAGAGGGCTCAATTAGAGGGTCCTCGATAGATTCTGATGTCTCATCTGGATCATCTTTCAATTCTGCTTCTCCATCAGATGGACTTTCCACTTGGACTTTGCCAATCTCTTCATCTCTAGATTTGTCCTCGTCAGTGATAGTTGGTTTCAATTCATTGATATTAACACCTTCCTTACCAACATTGAAAACACCACTAGACCAAACATCAAATGTCTTGATAACCCTCTTGTCATCAATTTCAACTTTTTCTTTAGCAGCTTTTGGTAATCTTTTACCTCTTGGACCCTTGGCTCTTGATCTTCTCACGTCATTTGTTTCATCAGCAAACTCCTCTGTAGTGGCCTCTACATTTTCCTCATTGGAAACAGCAGATGGAATGGGAGCACCAGGTCTAACGAGACCAGGTAAGGCAAATAGATTGTTCAAATTTTGTTTGAAATTGGAACCACCTCCACCATAGGATCTAGGCTGAGAAGTTGTAGATGAGTTAACTGGAGTAGAAGCAGATGCAGCATCTTCTTGGTTTTTACGAAGCATCTCTTGAAATGCAGCAATCTTACTGGATGGTTTCTTGGGAACCGGAGGTGGACCTTTTGATTTCACCTTTGTTAGTAGGTCATCATTAGAGCTCGTTGCATCAATGGGAGATGATGTAGCAGAATCGTAGGAGTATGAGCTAATGATATCATTCTTCAACTCTTGAGTGGATGACCTTGATAATGCCTTTTTCTGTGTTGGTCTTTGAGGAATAGTTGGTTGGGCAGAAGAATGTGATAACGATGATTTTGGTATTGAGGATGAGGATGATGATGAAGACGTTTCACTTGCAACTGATCCCGTCTCAGCCTCAATCACCGCAGCAGCAGAAGCAGGAGTGTCTTCCAACTTTGGTGAAGTTGACGTGATGACTTTAGGTTGGTCAGGAGATTTACTCTTTATAGGACGTTTTGGAATAGCTGGTGAAGCGGACTTAATTGGACGAGCAGGTATGATTGGTTCCACAGAGGAAGGCAAAACATCATCAACAGAATCTGGCTCTTTCAAACTTGGTTCAATATCAACAGTAGGCAAGTCTGATTCTTGTGATTTTCTTTGAGGTCTTACCGGTATAATTGGTGGGGTAGTTTCTTTCAAATCAACTGGGGACTTCTCAGAAGAAGCATTGTCGTCATCTATTAAAGCATCAGAGATTACTTCACCGGTGACAATTGATTTTTTTTCAACAGTATCTGGTACTATATCGACTTTGGTTGAGTTGTCAGAGGATGGTCTTGTCGGTCTTGCAGGTATAATGGGAGTTTCATCTTTTGAAACAACTCCATCGGTGACATCAGGTCTGGAAGGTTCTGTTGAATCGACAATCCCGATAGTATCAGTAGCTATATCAACTTTTGTCGAACTGCGTTGAGATGGTCTTGTTGGTCTAGCAGGTATGAATGGAGTTTTATCAGCCTCATTACTTGTTTCATCATTTGACACCAAGGATTCTTCAGTTGGTTTCTTCTTTATTGGTCTCGTTGGAATGGCTGGGATAGATGAGGGTTGCTCAACAGTGGTTGTTATCTCATCCAAGTTGTCCTTGAATGACTGTGATGCTGGTTCTTTTAATTCCACCTTCAATTGAGCTCCTTCCGATTCAGTATCAAATTTCTCTTCTTCCCATTCTCCTTCTTCTTCCCCATCAAAACCTGTATCATTGGGATCGTCCTCCTCTTTTCCATCAATTTTCCTTGCGATCAAGTCACCTAAACTTGTCATTGCTGATAATGTCTGTTTGTTTGAGTGAAATTGAAAGTGTTCTGTTTATGGTTGAGTTGTCAAAAACCCATTTTAAGAAATTTCGTGATCCGTGTTTTTTTTTTATATATACTTAATTAGGGGAGAAAATCTCTACACATGAGGCTACAACGTAAACATTTATTAATATGACACTATTGAGAATGTGAAAGGGTCTAAGCACCGTAGTTCAAACGGAAGATATCGTTAAAGACGTAATATGAACTACCTTCTGGAATTAAATGGAAGACTTGAGAATAACGTTGTGGGTTTTGTTCTTCATCGATTAATAAATCACCAGTGACCAAGACCAAGACATCACCATTTGGAGAAGCAGGTTGAGCATCTAAAGTGGTGATTCTATGTTGCACTTTTTGGAATGGTAATGAGGTTAGTTTTTCAACAATATCCTTTGTGCCTTGAACTTGAGAAGTTTCAAATGTTAACATAGATTGTTCTCTCTAGAATTAAACCTGTTAGTATATATATATATTCCCAACTGAGACCAATAAAAATATATATGCTAACTTACGTATAGGTTACCTAATTGATTTCTATCAGAATCAAATTGGTTGTAGTAAAACTCTGTAAATTGTTGAGCTAAGGTATTAAAATCAACTGCTTAAAGTCAGTTAGTATTCGAGTTCAAGTTGTTAAATTTTTTAGTCTGAAAGGGATTTCAATTAACAAAAATAGTGTATAAACTATTCAACAAAAGAGACATGTGAACACGTACCAGACATTGTATATTGAATTTGAATGATTGGGATATAAAACTTGACATAACACTTTATCCAAATCAAAACACACACTATAACATGAGCTCTTTTTTTTCTCTACATTTTCCGTGGATTTTTTTGAACTATGCTATTACCCTGATTAAAGAAAAAAATGTTCCGACTCAAAACAGTCAGGTGACTTATGACCGATATATATATATATATATATATATATATATTAGACAAAATTTTTAATTAATGCCTTAACCAGCCTTTTTCCTCTTTGGTACTTAAAACTACATAAAGTCTGTTGATGAACAGTTTCAGACAAGTGGTAATACCGATTATCTTGAAGATCATTTGTATATATAGAATATATATATATATATATATATGAAGTACAGTGAACTTGAGGTCAAATATGACGACTATACTATCTACCAAGTTAAATCTCGGTAGAAATATAGCTCTCCATCTGGAAATGTATACTAAAAAAAATTTTATTTTCAGCAAATGTCAAATATAGGAGACCTTGATATCGCTAAGATGAGCTTACAATTCATCTTACATTGTTAATTGTAGCTTTGATCAACGCTTATATATTCATTTGTAAAATTAATACAATCCACCGTTTCTCAAATTAATACTTAGTCTTTGAAGTTGTAAGGTACAAAAAGTTAATCTATTATATTTTGGCAAATTTTAAAATTTTAGAAGTTGTTAATTTTAACTTTAAAAAAATCCTGCAGTTAAATTAAACGCTAAGCTGCGGTAACTTGCATAAATTTTTTCCTCGGTAATCTGAAAAACACAAGTTCAAATATCCTTAAACATGGACATTGTAGAATCATAGGGAAGTGTTTTTATACAAGTGCCTGGGGGAGGAATTGAGATTAATATATAAATGGTATGTTTGTGATAGTTCTAAAGTTTAAGAATTATCAGATTTAAACCGATTCAACCGGGTCTTGAACTTATCTATTGAAATCCGCAAAATAGAAAGTTGCTTTTAATGTATACCCCTGTATGTCTTACCTTAGAACAGATTCCTTGATTAACAACTTTTAAGACTTGATACAGGAAATAAGAGAGGGTGATATGAAAAAAAAGGAGTAGGCTTGGTCTCTTTTTATACTTTTTTCTTCAACTATTTCAAAATGATCTACCTATTATATGTCCTATATGTTGTTCTTTATATTTTATTATCAATTCAAATTGATATGTCTTTCAAAGTACATAAATATATCTACATTTTTTCAATCTTGCTTAAGCATACACCATAAATTACTCGATTTGGTAAGGAATAGAAAACATGCATAGAGAACTTGTTGGATTGACCTTGTATGTTTAGCTCTTTTTATTTGATCCCATGTCAATTCATAGGAGAATTATGTTCAACTCTTATCACAACAACCTTTATTAGAGTTTTCTCTAAAGTGGAAGTTAGACCAATTGAATAAACATTAATGAAAATAAATATTGTGCCTTGTCGGCATAAGTGGTGATTTTTATTAAAATATTTAAGCGGATCTGCTTTAAATTGGATTCAACTCGTAGTTAAATCAAACCACTAGAATTGACCATTGGCTATAGTATAGTATATATATATATATATATGAATATATATATATGAATACTCCTATTGTTGGAGTCACAACAGTTATACCTAATTTAGTAAATAGCAATTGATTATCTTTTAACTGACGCAGATCATTTAAATTGATCTTCTGTTTCCACCACCTTGCATATAAACGATCTTACATCGTTGCCTATCAAAGTGTAAAAACCTGGAACAGATATTGGTCGGGGGAATTTTGGTATATATATTAAGAGTGCTTTGTTTAATTTTTTGAGGTTTAAGCTTAAAAAGTTTGTACTGGGTATATATATATACACTTAATTTAGGTGAAGAGAACCTCCAACAGTATTTCACTCATTCAAAACTTGACTTGAATACTATACATTCATTTTTAATAAATACATTCACATATATTTCATAGTGATGATACAGCTTTTACAAGCTGGTTCATCAACACCTTCAACGCTTTCAAGGACCAATGGTTTATTTAAAAAATTTAATAGAAAGAACAAACAATCTAACCAACATGCTTCAGATATAAGGAGGAATGCAGAAGATATCAACACGATTGACACTGGTTGTCATTCTTCAACTTCATCATCTGGAAGTTCATCATTAAGCTTTAAAAGTCTATATAGATCACAATCCATAACAAGTTTCCCCACCATTACAACAAATCATAATTCAACACCTCAACATGATATGAAAAAGAAAAAATCCACATGTCAAGCTTTATTAGTTGGAACAACATTATCTGGTAAAAAAACCATATTAAACCATATTGATCATATGAACGTTTCAAATTTAGATATAATATGTCTTTCAAGTGAGATACCTAAATCAACATATCATAATTTTTTATTTGATACATCAATTTTAATTTTAGTTATAGATTCCACAAGGATATTATCTTTAGATTATTTAAAACAAGTTTATGATATTTTGAATAATCTTATATTCAAATATAATGAGATGAATTGTACCAAAGATGATGTTTTAAAAGTTTTAATCTTTGTCAATAAGCAAGATTTGTTAAGCATTGATGAAGGTACTCCAAGGTTTATCGAAAGAAGGTTAAAACTTTCAAAATTTCAAGATTGGTATCCATTGATTAAAATTGATTATTTAGTAGTACCAACTTGTGGTGTTGAAGGAAATTATGGTATATCAGAAGGTATAAATTGGTTGTTGATATAAGTTTTTTTACTTAATAGTTCTATTGTCTTTTTATAGCTTTCAGGAAGTTGTTCAATTACAAGTTCGTTATTGTCATTGTTGTTGTTGTTTTGTTGATTTTGGGATGTATAAACCAGGCTAAATGGAGGTATGTTTAAATTTGATGGAATCGTAGTATTTGGCTTTACAATGACACAATCGTGAATCACTGAAAGATTTTGTAGTTTACAATTGGAACCAATAATACAACGATTACCAATACTGGAAGATTGTATAAAAGTGTTTGAATCAACAATGGTATATGATCCAATCTTGCTAAGTTTATAGTGTTTGTTTGATAGCATACAAGGGATTATCTCACAAGATGGTCCTATATAGACAAACTTGCCTATTTGTAAAGAAGCCGATGCACCTGAAGATGCCGTATCAGTTGAAGACGATTGTAATGGTTGAACATCACCTTTTAAAATCACTCCATCGTTAATAGTGGTGTTCCCACTGATCAAAATTTGAGTAGAACCAGTGATCTTTGAGGTATTTGAAACCCTGTTCCCAGAAGAAGTTTCAATGAATGACATTTCCACAACAGACAACAGACAACAGACAGACAATTGACAGACAATTGACAACAGACAGACAATTGACAACAGACAATTGATAACAGACAGACAATTGATAACAGACAATTGACAGACAACAGACAGACTTAATCTTTTATCTAAAATGTTTGGATGTTTTTTTTTATCAACATTTTAATTTTACGTGTTTTTTTAATCTTTTATTTATGTCCGATGGCCAGCAGCATTTCTTGAGACAAGAAAAAAAAAAAAATAATAGAAATTTCAAAAGTTTGCTTATTTACAAAAGGAAGTGCTTTTAGTTCTTTGACAAACTTTAAGTTTGAAGAATATAGTTGCAAGTGAGAATAAGCTATAGAGAACAAGATGGTTGAAAAAGTTTTCAGATTAGAGTCTGGTGAGTATTTTGTGGTTTTTACACTTTCCTTATGTTTTTTCGAGATTAGACATGTGGGCTCGTGTCTATTTATACAATGTTATGCTTATTAGAACATATACTAACAAAGATTAGGCTATCAAAACTACGACTGGGGTAAACTAGGGTCCTCATCTGCTGTTGCACAGTTTGCTAAGAATTCTAATCCTGATAAAGTTGAAATTGATGAGACTAAACCATATGCAGAATTATGGATGGGTACTCATCCAAAAGTTCCATCAAAAAATTTACAAGGTGAAAATTTAAGAGATTTAATCAAGGCTAACCCAGTTGAACTTTTAGGTTCTAAAATCATCAAGAAATTTGAGAGTGTTAATGAGATTCCATTTTTATTCAAAGTGTTATCCATTGAAAAAGTTTTAAGCATTCAAGCTCATCCTGATAAAGAACTTGGTAAGAAGTTACATTTAAATGACCCCAAAAACTACCCTGATGATAACCATAAACCTGAGATGGCCATTGCCGTAACATCTTTTGAAGGATTTTGTGGATTTAAACCATTAGAAGAAATAGCTGATGAATTACAAAAAATTCCTGAATTAATTGAAATTGTTGGTGAATTGAATGCAAAGACTTTCATTAAAGGTATTAAACCAAATGCTCAATTAGGTTCTAATGATGATATCCGAAACAGACAACTGTTACAGTTGATATTTGGTAAAATCATGAATTCATCTGATGAAACAATTTTTAAACTATCAACTTCTTTATTAAAAAGAGCCAAAACTAATCCAGAAATTTTCAACAAGCCTGATTTACCAGAGTTAATCCTTAGATTGAACAAACAGTTCCCTAATGATATTGGATTATTTTGTGGTTGTTTGCTTTTAAACCATTGTAAATTACAAGCTGGTGAAGCAATGTTCTTACAAGCTAAAGATCCTCATGCTTATATATCTGGTGATATCATTGAGTGTATGGCTGCAAGTGATAACGTTGTTAGAGCTGGATTCACACCAAAGTTCAAAGATGTTGAGAATTTAGTTGAAATGTTGACTTATAGTTATGATGACGTTGAAAAGCAAAAAATGATTCCAAATTTATTTGATAAAAGTTTTGGAGATGGTGAATCAATTTTATTTAATCCACCAATTGAAGAATTTGCAGTTTTACAAACAACTTTTAAAAATTCAATTGGTAAAAGATCTTTCCAAGGATTTGAAGGTCCAAGTATTTTAATCATTACCAAAGGTGAAGGTATTTTAAGATATCAAAATCAAGATTTTGAAGCTAAATTAGGTTATAACTTCTTTATTGCTCCTGATGTACAAGTTGAATTAATTACTAATGACCCTGAATTTACCTCATACAGAGCCTTTGCTGAAGATAACTAACAGTTATATATATTTATTCGAGACAAGGTTTACACCGCTACAATGCTTATAAAGTAGAAATTTAGTTGTACAAATAATGATCTAATTAATACCATTCTTCTTCTTCCATTTCGTTATTCTTCTTCTTAAATCACCTTCGCTTTGTTGGTATACGTTCAACTTATCCCACTTCATCTTTGAATAGTCCTCACCATGCTTTGCGTATAGTTTAGACAACCAATCTGATTCTCTTTCACTTGGAGTATGCTCTTGAACGACTCTTTTAACGTTTGCATATGCTTCCAACTGTTTAACAACTTCAGTCTTAGACTCTTCATCACTCTCCACTTGATCCACCAGTTCTAGATCATCATCCAATGGTTTCTTAGTACCGTATAACACTTTTATGACTTCACCAGTTTCCTTATCTCTGATAATTTTGGCTTCACCTATTAAGATATCACTCTCTTTTAAATCTTCATCATCTATCTCTTCTTCATCCTGTTGTTGAATTTGTAAAGTGGCAACTTTCTTCCAATTTGGTTTCTCCAAAGATGCTTCAACACCACCAGCTGGTGTACTCAGTTTACTTGTTAATCCTAATTTCTTATAGTTTTGCTTTAACGTTAAACTATAATCCCAATTCTCTTCAATGATTGGATTTGATGCAATGTTAATATTTCTTTGTTTATCCTTGGTCTTTCTCGTCGATTTCTTTGTAGTCTTTTTCGACCTTTGTCTTTGACGAACGGTACCCATGTTGCCTTGATATCTTGTCCCTTTTGAATGATTAACTTAACCTTTCCAATAAATATACCACAGATATATATAAATATATATAACATAAATATATATAGGACATAAATTTTTTTTTCCCTTCTGCATTCGGAGTGGTTACGAAGCACTGGGCGACTGTTTTCGGTGATGAGCAATGTTGGAAGGGTAAGTCAAATAATTATGAGTGTTAAATTCAAGGTTATTGCTAATTATGATCAAACCCAACAACTGTTGATGTCTTACCAGCTCCTTTTTAGCTTTGGCATGATTCAGAAGATTATTCTTTAATTGAAACCCATTTTGTTAGTTTATAAAAAGGCCACTTTTATACTGTTCAAAATATTTACCCGAATACTTTTCCATTGACAATTGTGAATTTATTAAGGATTCTTTAGTGAAGAAAGTATATAACACTAATATTTAAAGACGAATCAATTCTGGAAATCGTTGTTACTTGTCAATTATTTCATAGAAAGAGCAGACTGGGAAAAAAAATATAATAAGATTCTAAGATGAGTGAAATGAGTGAAGAAGCAATCAAACTAGAGCAAGAAGTTCAAATTAATCAACAATTAGCCCAAGATAAGGCTGAATCATTTGATGAGGACAAGTCAAATGATGAAATCACAAAGACCAATGAAGATCAAGATTTACCAAATCCACATATTCGAACAAGGAAAACTCCAGAGGAATTAATACAACAACAAGAAACAGATTCAAGATCAATTTACATTGGTAATGTAGATTATAAATCTACTCCTGATGAAATTGAAACACATTTTAACAAAGTTGGTTCGATTAATAGAGTCACTATACTATTCGATAGATTTACTGGATATCCAAAGGGTTATGCATATGTTGAATTTGAAAAAACTGAAAGCGTTCAAAGGGCTATTGATGAATTGGCTGGGACGGAGTTTAAAGGTCGTTTGATCTCTGTGAATGGGAAAAGAACTAATCTACCAGGTTATAGAAGAGGTTCAAGTGGTAGAGGTGGTGGTAGAGGTGGCAGAGGCGGCAGAGGTGGTAGAGGTGGTAGAGGTGGTAGAGGATCGTTCAGAGGGACAAGAGGTGGATACAAAGGTGTTTACAATAACTCTACAGAGTCATCTGATGGTGCACCTGGTGCTGAAAACATCTGAATAAACATCACTCAAATACCTTTAGCTAAATTCTCATGTCTTGTTGCTGCTCCTTTACCTTTTTGACTTACTGTCTAATGTTACATAGTGTAAAATGACATGGATATGTATTCTAATAAATAAGTGATGACAATGAGTAATCTTTTCTAGATATAATGCAAATGTATGACGAGTGATCAAATGTGATCATAAATGTATCGTGTGAATTAACCAAACAAAATTTGATAAGAGGTATAACTCATTGAACTAAATCCAATAAGAACCAATGTTATATCAATTATTTTCCCCTTTGTATCATTAGAATCAACACAAGATTTCAAATGTAATAAAGGTGGATACATATAAACCAATGGGATACATGCAAAGCAACCAACAAATGAGACAAATTTATCTAAATCATTAGCACCAAACCATGCAATGTTCATACAAATTGTAACAAATGTAATTCTCCATAAATTTTTAAACCATTTAACCTTTGGATCAAATTTACCAGATTTAACAGTTCCAAAAATTTTTTTTTCAATTATTCCAATTGCTGGGAATAGTTGTAATGGAGTTGATAATAATATGGCTAATGAATAGAAAAGTTGAATAAAATTAACCAAATAGTTAGATTGTGGTAAATTTAACAATATTGCAGTTTGAGTATCTGAACCATAAGCTAAATAACCAATTGTTGCCACTGTAATCATTAAAACTGTAATGGTTAATATTACCAATTGAAGTACTAAAGGGAAATTTTCAGGTTTTTGCATTGAATCTTGAATTGGTATTATTAATCCAATACCTTCAAATGCAAAAATTGCAGTTCCAATAAATAATGAAAATTGAGATTTATTAATCCAAAAGTTTAAACCATCTAATTTTGGTCCTTCTAAAATTAATTCTTTAGTTATGAAAAATATAATTATAAATAATCCCATAAATACTAATCCATTGGCAATTAATGAACTTAATGATAATTTTGAAACGTTTCTAATAAAACTTAAAGGTATAAATACTAAAGCTTGTAATATGAAAAACCAAATTGGTTCAATTTGTAAATTTGTTGTATTGGTAATAAATGCAGATAAATTTTCACTTGTAAATATAACATATGCACAACTAAATCCAATTTGAGTCAATACTAAAGAGAATAAGATTAACTGTTTCATCCAATTCCCATAAAGTTTTGCACCAATATCACCAAATGAAGACACATTTGTAGAATTTTTAGATAAAACCAAGATATAATAACAATAGTAAGAATAAACACCAAATGTTGCCAACATAATTATACTAAATGTTAACCCACCATTGCTAAAACCTTTTGGTAAAAAAATAATACCTGTACCAATAAATGATTTTAACATGATTAAAAATGCCTTTAAAGTGGAAGTTGTACCTTTAGCTTCATATTTTTTAATCTTTGTAATGTTTATTAAGGGAGAATTTTCATCATAATCATATTCAATTGAATCATCAATCTCTTCCTCTTCTGATACAGAAGATGTTGAAATTTCAAAATCTTCATCAAAAGTTTCACCAGCGAAATGACCATATATGTATAAAAATTCCAT
This sequence comes from Taiozyma peoriensis, assembly GCA_030574875.1. Lineage (NCBI taxonomy): Eukaryota > Fungi > Ascomycota > Saccharomycetes > Phaffomycetales > Wickerhamomycetaceae > Taiozyma > Taiozyma peoriensis. The sequence goes on from JAJMFM010000054.1 coordinate 87,626, forward strand.
AAAATTTTTTGTTAAAAATGGAACTTGTTTCAACTCTTCATTGTTTAAATTTTGTAACCTTCTTGCCTTATTAACGATAAATTCTCTTCTAAACCCACCTGGAACGTTAATTCCACTTGCTGTAGAACCTCTTCTTAATCTTTCTAAATCAGTTTCATTCATTAGATTACTAAAAGATTTAGTTTTTTTCAAAGTTGAACTGTTGGATAATCTACGTGAATCTTGTAATCCTTTAATTTTCAACTGATGTGTGATATCACCACCTTCACTCTTTAGTTCAACATCGTTAAAATATTGAGCATTTTGCCTTATGATTGTCTCCTCGTCTTCTTTATCAGTGACAAATGATGGATTGTTAATATCCACAAGCACTCCAGAAGAATGCTTTGGTGAACTTGAAAATGTGGAAATGGTATCATGAGTTTTCAATTGACCAACACCAATGAAACTGCTGTTGTTGTTGTTGTTGTTGTTGTTGTTAGTACCAGGAGTATAGGTAGCATTGGCGGGAGGCACTGAAAGGAAAGAACGTGGTCTTGGGGAATTACTAACAGATGATCCCAAAAGATCCGTACTAGCCAATATAGGCGAGTTTAACCTCACAGTACTCTGTCTCCTTGTTGAGTTGTAATTGGATAGCACCGAGTGTGAGATGGATGAATAAGAAGCGGGTTGTTGTCCTTGTCCTTGTCCTTGTCCTTGTACTTGTCCTTGTACTTCTCCTCGTTGTCCCAGACCTCCTTGAACAGATTTAACTCCATCTATTGTTCGCGGTTTGGAAGTGGATGAAGAGCTGGCCATTTTGGAATAGATCAATGGTTATATTTTTGCAATTTGTTGCTCTACCGCTGTTGTTAAAGATGTTTTTTATTGACAGGATCTTATCAATTATCAAAAAGACACGCAAGAGAAGGTTAATTTCTAACAAAAAAAAAAAGATCATCAAAAGTTTTAAAAATTTCTGATAACAAACCTGTGTTTTTTTTATCAGTGCAAAATCGGGCAAATGACCAAATTGGGATGTTTTCTTGTTCATTGAATCTATACATATACACAAGAAGGATTAATAGGTTTTGATGAACTTAATCAATTGCTATTGGTTGAGATACTCCTTTGCAACCAATCAGGGGCAGAATCTTTATCCACATCAATACTTTCTTTATCAAATGCCTCTATTAACAATTCAACTAAAATTCTACCACCTCTTGAACCTGTAAATCTTCTATACTCTTCACTAACACTTGCTAAATTCCAACCTTGTAATCTTCTTAAACATCCAATAACAGTTCCAGTTCTATGTCTCCCCATTCCACAACATACCAACAATGGATAGTTTTCCTTATGCTTTATCACGTTTAAAGCTTGTATTATAGAATTTTCAGTTAAACCATCCCATGGATTTTGATCAATTCCACCACCATCAGGATTTATACCTGCAAAAAAAATTTGTATATTACTTAATTGAGCAAATTCTAAAAATTCATCAATTGGATCTTCAGATGCTAACCAAACTATTGATTTTAAATTTAATTGTTTTAAAAATTCAAAATTAATCTTTGATGGTTGTCCTGATCTATAAAGTTGTCTTTCAACAGGACAAAAATTTAAAGGTGGTACTATTCTTGAATGTGAAAGATTTGAAGATATTGTCACTATATGATCAGTTGTATCGTTTGGTAGCGTCTCTGTCATTTTTATCCTTCCTTTCTTTCTTCTTTCTTTCTTTCTTTCTTTCTTTCTTTCTTTCTTATCCTTTATATACCTTGATAAACTCCCATTTATATCAACTTTTTTAATAAAAAATTTCGCGAAAGTCTTGATTTTATAAAGGTTGAAATTTATTGAACAACGAAGCAAAACACCATTCAAATTTAACTAGAGTGAATTGAGACAACCATCACATATATACAATGGCTATTGTCAAGAAGAAAACATCCGCTCCAGTTGTGCCAAGTGCATCAACCGCCAGCACCACGAACACCAACAACAACAACAACAACAACAACACAGAGTCTATATCACCAGTTAGTTTTATTGATGAATTCAACAAATCTTTACAAGTCACGATTCAAGATTATTTTAAAACGCTTACACCTAAATTACAACTAATCGATTCTTTTTTGCTTTTTTTAGTAATTGTGGCATTGATTCAATTTGTATTTGCAATTTTAGTTGGTAGTTTCCCATTTAATGCATTTCTTGGTGGATTTATTTCCACAGTGGGTCAATTTGTATTAACTGTTAGTTTAAGATTACAAACTAAAAATTATCAAATTGATGGCAATGGTATATTTGGTAAAATAACACCAGAAAGAGCATTGGGTGATTTTATATTTGGTAGTTTGATATTACATTTTATCATATATCATTTCATCAATTGAATATACATAAATATATATATATATATATATATATCTACAGTCTAATGTAAACATAACTATGAATTAAGCTATAATACAACAACCTCCACCTGTTGATTCTTTCCCAGTATTACCGGATTGACTGGCTCTTTGATTATCAGTTTTAGAACTTTGATTGTTTCCACTACTCTCCACTTGTTGTCTATTAGATTTATTCTTTTTACTAATACCACTAACCACACTACCATTTCTCTGATCCTTTGTTGTACTCTTGGAATCAGATTGATCTTTTTGTTGTTGTGGTTGTTGATTCTGCTGCTGTGACTGCTGTTGCTGTTGCTGCTGCTGCTGGTGCTGATGCTCTTGGGAGTCTAGTTGCTGTGGATCTTGAGCTTCATCCGTTGGACGATCTTTATCTCTAATTCTTCTAACCAAATCATGAAATGCTTGATCAACGTTAATACCTTGTTTAGCACTAGTTTCTAAAAATTCACATTGGAAAGATTTAGCCAATTTTTCACCTTCTTCAAAGCTTATACTTCTCTCTTCAGTTAAATCAGATTTATTACCAACTAATAAAATTGGTACAAAATCAGTATCTTTAACCCTTAAAATTTGTTGATAAAAAGTTGATAATTCATTAAATGATTCACGTTCAGTGACAGAATACACCAGTAAAAATCCTTCACCAGTTCTCATATACTGTTCCCTCATTGCACTATATTCCTCTTGACCTGCAGTGTCTAAAATATCCAACAATGCAACTTCATTATCAATTGCAACTTGTTTCCTATAAGAATCTTCAATTGTTGGATCATATTCATCAACAAAATGTGATTGAATAAATTGAATGGTTAGTGCAGATTTACCAACACCACCACCACCAACAACGACAAGTTTGTACTCTTTAACTGTATGGCTATTGGACATTTCTTGATACTATTATTGATTACTTATTAGATTTTTTTTAACTTCCGATAACGGAGATTAAAATTTCAACTATTGTTGGATGTTATCTGTTAATTTATTGAGCTATGATGAATATACCTAGTATTGGAAATCAAGGATACCAGCTTCTTCAACGACAAGGAATTGATTAGTCCTAAATTGAAAAATTACTTGTTCACAATTAATGGATTTAATTTTGAATGGAGTGAGTGGGTGAGAAAGGGAAACTCGGGGCTGGGAATGGATGAAATTTGAAACTTGTGAGAGAATATGTGGAAAATCTGAATCAATTTAAAAGAGAAGAAAATAAAAATTTAAAGATCAAATAACAGATTTTTTTATTGCAAAGATTGTTTCTTTATGGAATTGAATCAGTTTCGGGTATGATTTAAAGAAAGGTTTTGACTTATTTAAAACTGATTCTTCTTGTTCAATCTTCTCTCTCTCTTTTT
>JAJMFM010000055.1:0-90206 GCA_030574875.1 Taiozyma peoriensis
CAAGAAGTTATGACGCCTATTCTGTTGTTAATAATGCAACATGGGCATTGGGTGAAATGGCATTAAGATTAAACTTGGCTGAATATTTAGAAAAGCTAAGTGGACTGTTAATTGATTTATTAAACTCACAATCAATGTCAACTGTATTGGAAAACGCAGCCATAACCATTGGTAGAATTGGTATAACATCACCAGAATTTTTTTCAACACAATTATCAGAGTTTTCATTAAGTTGGTCAACACATGTCATGTATTTAGAAGAAAATGAAGAAAAGGAAACTGCATTTCAAGGGATGAGTAATATCATCTTGACAAATCCAACAGGATTAACCAATGAAACTTTAATTGCATTTGTCAATACCATCACTATGTATGGACAACCAAGTCAACAACTGGCTGAGACATTCCATAAGTTATTGAATGGTTATAAAGTGATGTTGGGAAATGATAGTTGGCAGTTGTTTGTGAGTAAAATAGACAATGGATTTGAATTGGTACAGAGATATGGGTTACAATGATACGATAAATTCATGTTTGCTGATATATATAGGATACATAAATACGTACCTACATATATCATTAGTTTGACTCTTAAAAAATAGATTTACAGAAATGGTCATAATAACCATACTAATAATAGAGTAATGATATTGTAGTACTACTTTTGGACAGAACTACCACTGGTCATTTAGAAGATTTCTATAAAGTCATTAGGTACCTTTTTTCTCTATGACTTACTCCATGATGACTCTCTAGGTGCAGTGTTCCGGATTACAGTCTACATTAAAGTGCTCTGCTAGTACAATTATCCAATGAAATGAGTAAGCTAGCTGCTTTTTGCTGCTAGCGTAAGCACCATTTCCACTCTTTAAAGCCTTTCCTTTAATAGGCTGCCAACTATAGTGTCCTAAACATAGAAAAACTTTGTAAATGAAAAAAATTAATGCCTATTTTTAAACAGTCGGCCTTGTCCGCTCTCCAACAAAGCCTTTGAGGCATTCAGGTTCAAATAATTTTTTTGACTACTATTTATTTGTTCAGATTCGGTAAATTCAAATGCCGCTGAGAATTGATCTCTTTAAAAAGCCTCCTCTAAAAAAGCATAGTCCGGGGAGGTAAGAAGGGCTTTTAGTGAGGATGACCAAAAAAAAACACACACGACAGTAGGCTAATATTTTTATTTTTTATTTTTCAAAACTTTCGTGCAAAGGCCCGAAAGCTTTTCTTTTTTTTTTTTTCCCATGCTGATAAAGATCGAATAACTGATAAGAATTTAGTGTACGTGGGTTTAGCTCTTTCAATTTGCTGCTGCTGTGATTTTAAAATAGAATATATGATTTTAAAATTGCACAAAAATGATTCTTTTCCTTTGACATTTGTTCTAAACTTCTAACGCATGTTCCTTGCAACTTTCAACGATAATACCATCTTCATTAACTTACAACTTCAACAATATATTCAAAGAACATTTAACCTTTTCACATCTCGCATAGAAAAAAACCGTATTTGGCCGTTTCTTTTTTTTTTTCTTCATTCAGTGCTTAAGTGTTGACGATTCTTGAAGATAACTTTACTATCAACAGCAGAGGGCTACCAATTTTAAGACATGTCTAGAGCACTTTCATCTACTAACGTTATATTTAACGATAAAATTGTCCCAGCTACTTTAATCTTTTCCATAGAATCTGGTAAAATATTGGAAATAGTGCAAGAGATCTTACACGATAATGACCCATTACTAACGTTATACGATGTTAAACCACAAGATTATAGAAATGTCAGTCCATACTATATAATGCCAGGTCTTGTCGATGCACATGTTCATTTAAACGAACCTGGTAGAACAGAATGGGAAGGTTTTGAAACTGGTACTAAAGCGGCAGCAGCCGGTGGTGTAACCACCGTTGTTGATATGCCATTGAATGCTATACCACCAACGACAAATGTTAAAAATCTTAACATTAAATTGGAAGCTGCAAAGGGTAAGCTTTGGGTAGATACTGCATTTTGGGGTGGATTAGTTCCGGATAATATCAATGATTTAATCCCTTTAATAAATTCAGGTGTTCGTGGGTTCAAAGGGTTTTTAATTGATTCTGGTGTTGATGAATTCCCAGCGATTGATCAATATTACGTTGATAAGGCTTTAAAAGTAGTTGAAGGTAATGATACTCTTATTATGTTCCATGCTGAAATGCAACCATCTAATCACGGTCATGGAGGTCCTCAAATAGTCGATTCCATCGACACAGAATCAGAAGACTATGAATACTATGAAGAAGAAGAAGAAATTGAACAGTTAGATATGGGGTTTTCAACAAATGACCTTTTCCCAACAATAAGTCTGAAAAAATCATTATCAAATGCTTTACCATCTATGGATCATGAACATGATTATATAAATCGAGATTTAACAGATAAACAAATGATTGCACTAGCAACTTCACCAATCTTAGCACCAGCTGAACCAAGAACTGGTATACCATCTGATATAGTACATCATTTGCATGATCATGATAACGATCATAGTCTATCACCTTTACTACAAGCCTCTCAAAGCCAAAAGCATAATCAACTAAATGAAGTAGATCCAACACTATATACATCATTCTTAGCTTCAAGACCAGATGTTTTTGAAGTTGAAGCTATAAAGACAATTATTAACTGTGCTAAAAAGACCCCATCAGTGCCATTACATATAGTTCATCTTGCTACTAAAGATGCCGTTCCTTTGTTATTCGAAGCACAACAAGCAGGTTTAAAAATCACTGCAGAAACTTGTTTCCATTACCTATCTCTATTTGCTGAAGGTATTCCAAACAGTTCAACTTTTTTCAAATGCTGTCCACCTATTCGTACTAATGATAACAGACTAAAGCTTTGGGATGCTTTAAGAAATGATATTATTACAACTGTGGTTTCGGATCATAGTCCATGTACACCAGAATTGAAAAATTTAGCCAAAGGTGATTTTTTCTCCGCTTGGGGTGGTATTTCATCAGTTGGATTAGGTTTACCTGTTTTACACACTGAAGGTTTAAAATTATCACCACCTGTTTCAATAATTGATATTGTGAAATGGACTTGTAAGAATACTGCTAAACAAGTTGGTTTATCACACAAAAAGGGTGAATTAAAAGTTGGGCTAGATGCTGATATTGTTATATTTGATCCATTGACGATACAAACCATTTCTAATGCAACGGTACATTTCAAGAACAAATTAACAGCTTATGATGGGATGAATTTACAAGGTAGAGTTGTTGAAACTATACTTAGAGGAAATTCGGTATTTGCCGTGGATAAAGGTCATTCTAGTATTGCTATGGGTAAGACTATCTTGGAAAAGAGAAGTTTACAATTGGTCTAGACAGGATAAATATATATATATATATATATACTTAGTACAGATAAAGACGCACTTTAATAATACAACAAAAAAAAACAAGTGTAGAATAGTAATTATTGTGAATTTCTCAGAGATAACTAAAAAAGAAGATTTGTATTATACCAGTTGTTTTCTTGAACCTTTGAAGAAGAATTGAACAACGGTAACCTGTAATATAGCCATTCCAACGATTAAAAGTACTTCGTAAATTGAAAAATAAAAAATTCTTGATTCTGTTGATCTAACAGTAGATTGATTTCTATTATTTCTTGTCTTGTAATATTGTAATTTTTTCAAGATTGTATTTAGTTTACTATCAATTATCTCCACTGAAGAACTTAATCCATCAACTGCAACGTTATCAGTATTGCCATCCGATTTCGGTAACTCAGCTTTAAATTCATTCTCCATAGTAATTTCGAAATCAACAACTTTTTCAGCAAATGTTGACATTTCATTTGAAAAGCAAAATTCATATTCTCCTGCAACTTCTGCGTTAAATACCCAGTCTCCTTGTCTTTGTTTGGATTCATGTGCAATAACTTTATCATTTGGTCCCTTGATGGTGTAATCTATATCAAACGAACCACCAGATTGAACGGCAAAATAATAACCAACATTGATCTTTGGTTTCTCTGTTAATACATAGAAACATGATTTTTCTTCAGCTTTTAGTACAAAGGTGAGCGCCGAGCAATTAACTGCAGCTATGAAAAGGGAAATAAATGTAATGGTAGACTTTAGCATTGTGTGTGTGTGTGTGTGTCTGTTTCTAATCTATCTATGAAATCGTGCAATTGATTGTATAGGTAAATAAAATATGTGTTCAATATAGCTAATGACGTCAAAAGTGTCAATTAGCCAATAGCTCAAATGATAACAAAGGAAAGACAAATAGTGAAACAAACGAAAGGGCAAGCAAAAGATGATCAACAATTCGTATTCGACCAAAAAAAAAAAAAAAACCAATCAATTAAATAACAATCAATGTTGTTTCAGTAGTGTTCTTCAAATTATGAAAGCAATAATAACAACAATCAAAAAATGTGTTAACAAAATCGCTTGGAAAAACACAAAAATAGATTGTCAAAATAATCAAATTAAAAAAGGTTAAAAAACCAAATTCCGAGGATCAAAATTAAGGCACGTGACTAAAGTCACAGAACGCGCTTCGTGTCTCCCTCGGAACGCCATTTTTAATTTACAATGTTTAAAGTAGTGCTTTTTTTTTTTTTTTTAAGGTGATGCTTTTTTGTTATATGTAAAATGAATTTGATCAATATTAGTTAACCGCTGAGTTATAGACTCTCAATTTTTAATCTATTGGCTGGTTACATTAGTCAAAAGGTTTTAAAGCTATGTCAGAGGAGAATAATTTATTGTACAGGGGTATCAAACTTGATGAAGACAGTGAGTTCAAGTTAGTTAAAATTCCAAAATCTGGCATCAACAATGATAACAACGGCAATTCCAATAATCAATACCATCGTCATAACTTTCAACAGAGGAGCAACACACATGACAGTAAGGCAAAGCTGAATGAAATTACAAGGGCTAACAAATCACAGATATCGAAAAAGCCTAATGAACATAATTCTACATCAGATTCGAGTCGGTTCTTTATAGAAGCCATAAGAAGAGAAGCATTACAACCTATTAATTCTGTTAACCCTTTCTTGGACAAATCTGAAGATTCTCAAAAGGCGTTGAAGATGTTCTCCCCTTTGAACAAATCAATAAAGCCATCAACACCCACCTTATCAGCTATCAAACAGTTAGATCTCTCCTCTAATACAAAGCCAAAATCACATGAGCAACCCACTTCAACTATTACAAACTCTACAATTTCAACTTCAAAACCAACACCAGTAACGAATAGTCGCTCTTTACCATCAAAACCAATCAATAAACCATACAACACTACAAACAATATCTCTACTTTTGAGGAATCCATAAAAAGTTTGAGTGGTGGCGGTCCTCCAAATCCACCCAAACCACAAGAAGCACAGTTATCCACTAAACAAGAAGATTTGAAACTTCAATCTGATGAAAGTGATATTCCAATGGAAATATTGGAAGAGATGAGTAAAATACAAGAAGATTTTGCCAATATAGATCAAAAATATAGATTGATTGACAAAATTGGTGAAGGTACTTTTTCATCAGTTTACAAAGCTGAAGATTTGACAGGTAATGCAAGCTATATGATGGGTGATAATCTATGGAGTTCTCCAAAGCATAAAAGACAAAAAAAATTTACAAAAAAGACTCAATTTGTTGCATTGAAAAGAATATATGTAACTTCATCACCTCAGCGTATCTCGAATGAATTGAGACTATTATATATGCTTTCTGGATCGCCTCTTGTCGCTCCACTATTAGAAGCATTGAGACATGAAGATCAAATCATTGCAGTTTTACCATACTATCCTCATTCCGATTTCAGGGATTTTTTTAGAGATCTACCCTTGGAAGGTATAAAAGTTTACATGCATGAATTATTCCATGCTTTAAACTATGTTCATGGAAAATCCGTCATTCACAGAGATATTAAACCAACTAATTTTTTATATGACCCTTTCAAAAAGAAAGGTGTGTTGGTGGATTTTGGTCTTGCTGAGACTGAAGATGTAAGACCTATTGAGGATCCAAGCCATCATAACTTTTGCCCTTGCTCATCGGAATCACGAATTAGAGTGGAAGAATCAATTAAAGGTTATCCCAAGAATGATGAAAGACTTGGCAGAAGGGCAAATAGGGCAGGTACAAGAGGTTTCAGAGCTCCAGAGGTTCTTTTGAAATGCCCTTATCAAACTACAAAAATCGACATCTGGTCAGCTGGAGTTATATTATTGACCCTGTTATCAAGAAGATTCCCATTTTTCAACTCAAGAGATGATACTGATGCTCTCATTGAATTAACAACTATCTTTGGGTTGAAAGAGTTACAGGAGTGCGCTGCACTTCATGGTTTAGGAATTGAAACTTCCTTAAACACTTTGGGAAAAAGAATTTCTATAGAAGAGGTCATTTATAAGGCGTTGACGTTAGAGAAACAAAAGAGTACTTTTCCATCAGACAGTGTTGCGCATGATACTCTCAAAGCATTTGAGAATCATAACAACTATGAAATTGTTTATAATCAGGACGATAGCGCTGAACTACTCGAGATTAAAAAAAGCCATAGAGAAGCTTTTGAAGTTATGGAAATGTGTTTCATTTTGAATCCACACAAGCGAAAATCTGCATATGAAATATTGAGTGCCCCATTTTTCAAATCACTTAGTTCCAGTGAAGATTCGGACGATGAAATTGAGTTGGTTTGAAGCTTACTAGGGCCCATGGATCATTGAACTTGTTAAACGTCCTTGATACCGCAATTTGTGGAAAAGCAAAGCTTGGCTAAACTAACCTACGATATATAGGAAAAATTGTGTAATATATCAACTGTGTCGCAGATCGAAATGGCGGATTGTGCTGCGTTCCTCTTGTAGTAAACTCTGCTTTTCCCACAAAGCTTGCTTGAACCTTTTCATATTGTCGTTTAAGGTGTTATATGTAATTTCGTATCTATTTATTTAGGTGATTTACTTATATAAATATCCGTTCTATCATCATAACCTTATTGAGAAGGAAATACACCTAAGATCACCAGTGAAGGTCAGAAAATATAAGTGTCTTGCAAGATATATAAGAGCTGTGAATGACAATAATGCCTAGAGCAGCGTATCATACTACATTAGGAAACAGTTGAATGAACTGCATATCATCACGTCAATATCTTGGCAGCTTAGGCTACTTCTCTTGATGGAGAATGTGTCGCTCTTAACCAACCTAATACTTAATAGAATTACAATGTGTTCAAAGGCTCATCTGAAGTAAAGACTTTTGCTTAGCAACCTAAAGTATAAATACAAGACGTGTTCTTCGTTTCTATTCCATTATTATTTCTTTTCAACTAGTTAAATTTAATGTACTTTTATAATTTTCAACGTCAAATATATGTCAAATTCAATCAAAAAGTTGTCTTCGGCTGAGGCTGAAAAAGATATCGAAAATCTCAACTCAAATAACAATGGTCAGGGTCCTAGCATTGAACACAAGTTGACCGGTAACAAATTGTTTAAGGGTTTCCGCGAAATAGTCGTTTGGTACCCAGGTAATTATGACCCCGCCGAAAGAAAACTTTTATTCAAATTAGACTTGTTTATTATGACTTATGCCTGTCTTGGGTTCTTCATAAAGACTTTAGATGCTTCAAATGTCAAATATGCCTATGTTTCTGGTTTGAGGGAAGATTTAAATCTATATGGGAATGAGTTGAATTGGTTGAATTGGATATATCAAATTGGTTATACCGCTGGTCAATTACCAACACTTTTGATCTTGTCAAGACCAAAGTATTCAAAGTACGTTTTCCCAACATTGGAAATTATTTTTGGTATTTTAACTTTTGGTCAGAGTCAAGTGAACCATGTGAACCAGTTATATGCTATCAGATTCTTGGTTGGTTTTTTTGAAGCTCCATTTTATGCTGGTATTCATTGGACTTTGGGAAAATGGTATAGTGGTGAACCATATAGAGGCAATGCTGCTGAGTTGTTTAAAAGAGCGGGTGTTTACTATGCCTCAGCTAATTTAGCAAGTTTTGTAACTGGTCATTTGCAAGCCGCTGCATACACCAATCTGAGTGGTGTTCGTGGTTACACAGGTTGGCAATGGCTTTTCTTGATTGATGGTATCTTCACCATTCCAATTGGGTTGTTAGGGTTTATTGTATGGCCAGGTATTCCAGAATCTGGTAAGCCTTGGTATTTCAAACAGGAAGAGTACAATTTAGTTTTGAAAAGAGTTGAAAGATTTGGCATTGAAAAGGCCAAAAAATTGGACTTGGATTCATTTAAAAGAACTTTCAAAAACTGGCCAATACATCTGTTTGTCATAACGTACACAATTCTTTGTACTATTTGGTATCCTCTTGGTTATTTTTCTTTGTGGCTTAAACAGCAGGGAACATATACTGTTGAGCAGGTCAACCAATATCCAACCATATGTGATGTTGTTGGAATGGTTGTCTGTTTCGTGGGTACAATTTTGGCATCGGTTTACAACCCTTGGGTGATATATAGTATTGGACTTGCTGGGCCATTTATCTGCTCTGTTATTTTGAGTAAGTATCATGTGGCAACTTCAGCAATATTCGTTGCCTTTTACCTTGCCTACTTCATCAATACAACCACAACCATATTATACTCATACGTAAATGTGGTACTTAGAGAGGATAGTGAGGCTAAGGCAATCACTGTTGGTACAATGATGACATTCGCTCAAGCTATACCTGTTTCTTTATCATTTGCTATTTTTCCAACTGTTGATAAAAAGCGTCCGACTTGGCAAGCACCCCAATGGCACATTGGTTGGAGAATCACTGCTGCTTTGACAGTTGTTGACAGTGCTCTATTTGGTGCAATCATTTACCTACACTGGAGAGCGAGAAAGAGAGGTACAGCCTTCAGAAATGAAATTCATGAAATAGATGATACTGATTCGGCATATGCCTCACATGTTGATGATCAATTTGAACTGTCCAGCAAAGAAAATGTCAGAGAAACCGTTAAAGAGATCAAGTGAATTCGAACTAAACATGTTAATCTACTCAAAAAAATTTTTTTTTTTTTATACTTGTAAATTATCTTCATAAAACCTTAGACTGTATATGTATAGCTTCTTATCTTGTTCATCTCCAACTGCAAATAAGGTTTTAAGCCAGATGTTAATTTTCAGTATACTTTAAGAACCCAGTATGGTTCGAGCCACAGGGATGTGGTCAGACCACGTATTGGCACCTAGCATAACTCGATCAGAAAGTAAGATTCATTCGGTTTAACCTGACCTGATCAGTTTTAGTCAATATAAAGCAGTCTGGTGTATTGTTAGAACCTATTATTGGTAAATCTGTACAAAGTTTTCCATTACGTTTTTTTTAGGTTCTGTCAGATAAAGCTAGTTTATACCAGATGAGGCTTGTCGGTAAAAGCCTGTTGAATAAGACTGAACGTTACTAGATTTCTTTGGCATCGGTTAAATGAACTGCCTCCACGAAACCTTAAATCTCTCAAGTTGTCAGACAACTCTCAGAAGCCACTTCATGTTCTTTTCATGCTCATAGAATCCCAGGAACTACGAACGAAGCATTTTGAGAATTATGTCCTGCCAAAAGAAGCTTGACGCGTTCAAGCTGTTTTCTTCAGCGTCACATCACCTTGTCCTAGCTCACCTCAACGTTTGCATTCGTAGAAGTTTCACCAACTACAATACATTGTTTCTTCCCTATATTGACCTCTATGTCCCTAATTTACTATAAAATTACCATACTATTTTGAAATATATAAATCAGTATCTTTTGCAGAAAGAGCAATGGATTTGGCTTATCAAAAGAAGGAATTTTGATCAAAAAAACCCTTGTCTTTGTACGAATTTCAGTCTAATTTAAATATTATCTAACGGAGACCATTTACTAATATATCAGTTTAGAGCAGTCAAAGTCTCCTCGTGCTTCAATTGGACACTGGTTCAACTCAAGCGATGCTATGTAAAGTCCATGGAAGTTCTAAGAGCTCGATTTGAGGCATCACCAATGAACCGTAATAGTGGTTCGTATTTTGTACATATCTTAGAATATAGACACAAGTGCACAGCCTGCTTCTGTATAGAACCGTTTATGGAGGTTGCAAGTTCGTCAGCACTAATGTTATTACATCACAAAGTACCTTCTCACGGAAGTCACACACTCATGTTATAGTGTGCTACCTAACGGACGTAAACTTATTATTCTCAATAGGTGCAAGATCCTTCAGATGATTACAGATTAAGGTTACACTACTTCTGCTTTCTAAAGCATGTGGGATTATAAATTATTTTCCACTTCATCTGAATATATTTGAACTTCAATTGTTCTGGAGGAGGTGATTCGAACAATAGAGCCAAATTTTTTAAATCAAAATTCAAAGAATCTTACTCCAACTTCCAAGTAAATATATTCTGTATACTTGTCCCTTCCAGAATATTTCATCTGCCTGTTCGTAAACATTGGTCTTTATTATACAAGATATAAAGTTACAGGATGACATTGACGTTCGGCGTTAATTTTTCAAGCCTGACCTTTACTAAGACTTATTGATATGTTCAAGTTGCAATGCTGCAGTGACGTATTTTACAGCCTGCAATTACATAGTTCGGCATCTTGAATTTTGAGCTTGGCTTGCCTAAGAGATCTATACCCGAACTAGTGATCGTTAGCCAAAGTCAACAAAATCAGCAGCACTTAGGTAAGAACAACAAAACAGATCAGATTTTTGGAAAAACACGTTAGAGCAGGCACAAGCTTCAAATATGGTCAGTCACCGAACAAAATCAAGCATCGAAACCATGGTTGAGAAATGCGTACAGACTTTACCTCATAGAATTTTAAGCAATCGCATCATTCTTGTTCTTAAGGCTTAAAAAGTCTACTGCTTGCTGGTACTTGTACAATATAACGTCGATCTACTCAACGGAGAAGAGAAGACCAAGTTTAACCCTGGAATCTATTTTGAGCTCTTGTGTTTCTCCAGTGATGATACATGGCATATTCCTCATATCAAAAAGGAATTTTGTAAAGTGCAGGATGCAGGTCTTGCATTATGCAGGGGACTAAAAACTCTGGTGCACTCATTTTGTTTGAATAGTCGATGGCCACCACACGAAAATAGAAAGGTGGAATAGAGGAGAGATTTCAGTCAAGAAGGATCACAGCATATTGAAAGCTAAAATATGAATTGAAATTTGAGGTGGTTTGACAACGCTCATAGTTTGGTACTAGAATGGAAAGGACATTACAGTCTAACTTTAATCCTAAAGTTCATTAGTCTGCCCCACTGAAAATAACATTTCTCTCACTAGTAACATGCGATTTCAAAGACTTTGACTTTCACATCTGCAAAAATCAGTTGTAACTCCTATTATGCCATCATAGTAGTATTCATCTATTTAGTCTTTATAGAGGCTTTGTGATATATACCGAAAGAAGTCTTTTGTTTAAAGTATCATAAAAAACATGAGTACAATAAAGATAAAATGAGCATATTCTCTTTATCATGCTCTTCACTTAAGGTTGACCCATGTTCTCCTCATTCTTGGGTTTTCGCTCTTTATATGTGATTATATCATTTAAGAAGATCACAACAAATTTTATCTCTTTTTGAGACTAGTTGAAGCATAGCGAGTGGAAATATAATCATGTACCAATGAACTTTCTCTAATGAGATATTTAGCTCCATATCCGTGTGTCGAACATGTATGTTTTACTTATACTATTCATAACAAGTGTTTTCAATCCCTACAATACCATTCTCCTTGCGTGTGTACCTTTTAGTACCTTTTAGTACCTTTTAGTACCTTTTAGTACCTTTTAGTACCTTTTAGTACCTTTTAGTATCTACTTGTAGGTAGTTCAGTTCGGGTACTAATGATGAATTTTTAAGGTCTAAAGATTTGCCGGCAGAAGTGTCCACAGTCCAAACTCATAGTGTTGCTGGCACTTCTGAATGGAGTTGTAAAAATGGTAAAGGAGTTCAGCCAAATGTACAGTAACTCAAAGAGAGCTGAGGCACCTTATAAATAAGTACCCTTATTAGAGTTTCGAATCTCCAGTCAAAATATACTTTGACAGGTTGAGCGTACTCATATAAACTTTCTTTCAACGATAGATGTTTCCGTCAATGTGCAACTTACATTTTCACCTTTTATCTTTTTGTGCGTTCAAGTTTAACTTTTTACACACTTGCTTATCTCAAGCCGAAGACTTCTGTAATCAACTTCGTAAGTAGATTCGTAAAATAGTGGGGTCAATCAATGTTCAGTCCATCTGAAATAGAGACCGTTTACAAACTGTTTCCTCCCGCACGAATCATACATCATATGAAGCTTTCTTGCACGTATCGTCCCCTGCAAGGGCTAATTCTCACAGTTCACTTGCCTATTTCTCGACTGTAATACAAGTCAGTTCCCCAAGGTATATTGGGTAGAGCCTTGAAACGAAAAGAAGAAAAGGCATTATTTTATGCACTGTAAGAACTTTAATACTAAACAAACCTCCAGTTTAAATTAGGACTTTCCATAATGTTTATTCGCATGATGCAACCATTACCTAGCGTGCTCTCCAAATTCTAACAATTTCATTGTTGCCAGCATCTTAGGAATTCTCTTTCTCTAACCGGTCAATATTCCTTCTGTTTTTTTTATCGTGCATTAAAGAGCATGAAAGCCTAACATTTTACAGATCTTTGTTCTAGGAGAACAGAGTCTTATATACTGAAGTTAACAAGAGTGTTTGCAGATGATCTGGTCCTTTGTATTCACTAGTGTTGTGCAAGCTAGCATTTCCTCATCGTTGAGGCATAACATATAGCTTAATTGACCACGAACATCCTTAATGTGGTGCTCTTTACAAGTTGCTGTCGACGTCCGTTATTCCCAGGAGATGAAAAAGAGTAAATATCTGCCTTTATCTTCAAGTATAGATTCTTTCTAATATGTTAAGCTGGCTTGTGTTGAGAACAAGAATAGAATTGTATCTATTTCGTGTTTCATTGCTACTGTATCAAACGTTATATACAGCTGATTAAGTAGTTAGTTCTATTGTAATGTCTATAAAGATGAAATCGCAAGAGTAGATGGGATACAGTACACCTTGACGAATCTTGGATTCCAACATCAAAGCATCAATGTAGAGAAAGTTTGTCTAGAAAGATATAATCAATAATTGCTAATTCAGGTCCTTGGAAATTTTACTGAGTAACGCATGTGCTCTGTTCAAGTATAGGGTTTGTTTCGAAATAACGAAGCTGACTTAAAGGGAAATCCAACAACAAAATGGCCGGGGCACCAATAAATTTCACTTTTACCTTTACCGTAGTTCTTGTTCTACTTCCCCTTGTTTTATACTCAATTAAGTACTAACATCCTACACTACTTCTCTAGAAGTAGAGTGCCTCATTTCGATCGGCCATATAAGGTTTAGTAAAATATTAAATTAATTAGATAATTATTATATTCTCTCCAATGTAGTAATGTTCTAAAAATATCCAATATAGAACCCCGTTAGATTATTATTTACAGTGCTAGGAGCACGCAAATTTACTCTCCTCATTTTGTTATTAAAACCATGAAGAGTGTAACAGCGGATTTCTGCAGTTACAGAAGAAATGTTTCCGCCAACCAAAATATCACCTGATTATCTGATCATTTCGAAGTTTAATTTAACTCATTCTACTGAACTTAGATGTGCTTGAAGCAAATGCAGTTATGCGTAGCCGTTTGGTAACGATAACTGGCCTTTGTCTTGTATTAGCTTTCAAGCTTTCAGAAGTTACAGAAGTCACAGAATAGAAATTTAGCTATTTTTACCTCAATATTAAAGTTAACCATCTTTGACAGTTCGGATGTGAATTTTTGAGGAGTGTGGATTGGTGTGTTTAAGTTTAAAGGATTCAACCAGTGTCGAGTACCGAATTACACAAGGCTATAATTGACTTGTTGCTAGCATGGTTGATTACCTGCCTGCCTCAACTCAGCTCTATCACTATAGCCTTAGATGACGCAAAGGTCTTATTACTCGAACAATAGATGACAATATGTGCCATCAACTTAACCGTTTAATCGCAGTAGATAAGTTTATAAGATTCCGAAAGAACCTTACCAAGTCTCATATGAAATGAAATGCACTGACATTCATTGAATTGATCTTTGAAAACAACATGCTGCTTCAAATTCATGGTTGCGGATTGCTCAGTAAAACCGCTGAACGCCGGCCTTAGCTCTTGAGTGATTTTGTTTCACTACTGATGACCTGAGTCACCGCAGAGACTACTGCTATGTTTCCTCATAAACTCATGATTGAAAGAAAAAAGCAAACAGTCACTACTGGTTGTTGATTTAGAACAATAGACCTTTATGCATCTCACGATCCTTTCAGAGATAAGAGCCCGGCGCATGTTTATCCATTAATTTTACGCAATTGTCACTTACCTTTTACAATACCCAAACCAAAATATGTAACCTTAATATCAGAATTGAACCCCCCAAAATCATTAGTCCTCGAATAGTTATGTCTTAATATTTGTGTAATAATCACCTACCAGAGTACCATGACTTCAACTTGATCCTCTATGAAGAGGAATACCTAACAATAGAAGCTGCTTTAAAACTTTTGAACTTAAATGTTCGACACTTGACAACACAACTTTGAACTGTACTGAGTGAGACCTTGAAACATGATAAAGCGGATGTTATCTTCAAGTTGCGGCAGCATAAAAGCCTAATAAGAGTTGGGATGTTCTTCTGTATAAATTTGCCAAAAAGCTGCGAGCACCTAAAAAATCGATACGCGTCACTGTGCATAGTACATGGACCTAATCTAGCAAATTTAGTAGTTAATGCTTCAAGGAGTTGCATTTACATATGTATCTTTCTGTAACCACTTTCTCAACTCTATTTTCTTTGTTGTTTGGAGGAAGACAATTCTAAAATAATAAGCGTATAGCATGAAGCCTTGGTCGACATTTTAAGTATTGGGTTTGCATGTGTGAAAATTTGCATAGCTAGTTTGTATATGTAATTACCGAAAAAATGTTTAAAACCACACATTTTACTCACCCGATATCTGAAGCCTGTTCCACTAAATAATATTAAGTGCTGCGCATTCGGTAACGTTGAGAACTTTTCAAATCACAAGAGTCTTTAACACGGACCCAAGAAATGAAGCTGAGGTGAAAGGCAGAATGTTCAAAGCACCGTTTGAATACTCAAAAGAGGATATATTGCCATAGAATGTGTTGAAAGATCATGACTTCATACAAGCAACCAACAGTGGATCACTGTCATGAATTGAGTGAGTTTGGAACGTAAGTTTCTGTTATTCTTGGCTTAATGAACTGTGAGATCCAAATATCGGTGTGGAGCTTGCAGTTGTAGCGGAAGAAGGTAAATGCTATATCACTCGCGCGATAAGCTACATCAGGGACAGTGTAGTTAGTCTTCTTGAGATCACCACTCACCTGAGATTTGAGGACGCTGTCAGACCAAACATGTAACAGAGAACTAAAATGCTTCCACAAATATTTAGTACCCTGGGTTACAGATTACATGACGTTGTGAGATATTTTGTCGATAGAAACGACATACTTTGTAAGAGGCTCAAATTAATTTCTTTTGTAATTTGGACCACATAAATGTTTTTTTTTTTTAACCTAAAATAGTTGTAGAATTACTATTTCAAAAATTTAGGTGCTGGGGCATGACCCTGCACAAAATAGACACAATTACAATCTGAATCGAGTTTTATAAAGGACAAATTTACACTACAGATTGAAAAGTTGGTACCAGCTGCTATTAGCAGAATCTATGTTTTCTCCAGCACTAAAGCCTTCTGGAACTTCGCTTGTTTTTCAGGACTAACTTTAGTCTTCCTCAATAATTTGAAAGAATAAAAGAGCTTTTATTCTTCTTTGAACGAAGGAAAGACCTTTAGGTCCACAGTAATTACCGGGGCCCAACTCATTGACATTGAGAAGATTTATTACACATCGACAGAAGAAGAACGTTCGTGGTGGAAAATCTCAAATCAATTAGCTGGTGAAATTTGGGCAAAGTGAAAGAGCGTGTTGTAATAAACCAAATTTTATATAAGAAGATCTAATTCTCGTTACTTCTTGATATAGCCCACAATCAAATCAAAAGCTACATTTCAATTCTACTCATACCACACATACCTTTTCTCTACTTTGGCCTCGATTGAGAACAGAAATACAAGCTTTTAGATCTGAACACTTCTACACCCACACAATTTTGAAGCCCGTTCAATGAATTATAATTGGATTTCACTAACAACAACAACAACAACCCTAATAAAATTTACTTCATTGCAACCTCATTACATCCACTCAAAGATCTAAAGCTCTTCTACCATCATACAAGATACCGAAAAAGAATCATAGTATAATAAACCTTTATTACACTTGCTCTTTAGGCATCTGATTAGACACGACCCGCGGTGTCAATAACAAGCTTTAGCATACCAGATCAAACATTCATTTCACTACTGAGCATTTAGGTTGTCAACAGCACCTCTGGTATATCTTTGATCAATAATTATTTCAATTGGTAAGTAGCCCTCAATACTAATTCTTAGTACCCTTCAACTCAAAGCAACCTTTTGGTCTTTTTCAACATTTTTCCTAATCGTTCGAGCCTCTATAAAAAGCCTCTACTTTGGTTCTACCATAGAGATTGAAAGATTTTATGGCCCTTTAAAGTTCCAGATCCATCCAATTTGTTTTTCTTTTTCCTATAGTTTCCAGTTGAATTTTTTTTTTTTCCCAAAGATCGCCGCCTTAACTTTCAAAATTAGGTCCATTGGTATATCAAAAAATTAGATCCTGTAAGTGAGAAACTAGGAAGTTGTTAAAAATAATAAAGAAAAGCAGAGAAATAAAAAATTTCATATAATTGTTATAATTCTTAATGGGTCATATTAACAATCAACATGATCAGTTTGAAGAGTGTAAATAATTGAACTTATTATAATCTTCAAAAGTCATCTGCTTCAACACATCATAGTGATAATTTCAGACCCTATTGTTGACAACTTCCCTATTCCCTTCCACTGAGAATTCTGGCACAATTGAAATTGAATCTTGTGTTTTGAGTCTACTTTTTTTTTTTACTTTTCCCATACTCAATTAACCTTATTATCGTTGTTTGTACATCTGGATTTAACTATTCCTCGATTTGATTCTTCAAATAATTGAAACGTGCCTTCAAAATAATTCCAGCCTTAAGCAGTTGATACCCCCAAGGATAAGTCACTAGGAGAGCATAGTTGAACAAGCACTTTAATAAAGAATTGAAAAGACTAGCGGATGCTTTGAGTTGGTCAAGGGAATGAATTGGTATATATATCCCCTTCTGAAAATTTTTACTAACTGCAATATAATAAATCTAGCACAAACACAATTAATCGACATTTTCCTTCAAAGTGTCTGCCACAAGAAGACTAAATTCACATATAGACTCCATTCATAACGGATAATAAGATGAACTCTAAACCATTTTCATTCCCACTACCCAGTGGTGATGATCACTCAGGTATCAGATACTCTTCAGGAGCAGGCACAACTTATTTAACACCAGAACAACAACAACAACAACAACAACAGCAACAGAAGCAGCCCCTAGTAACGAAAACTGCATCTAATTCCACCATTTCAACAGCCACATCCATTCCAAGCTCTTCATCAGTTGCCACTACTGCTTCATTAACTAGCCAACATCAATTAAACTATCCAAGACAGCAAAGTCAATTTCAATTAGCCCGCCATCCAGCAGATTCAATTGGCAGTATGAGTAAAATCCAAACCGAGCAATTGCCATATGATGAACCTTCAGTAATAACAAGTTCAGGTATAATCGATAGCAAACCAAGCATTTCTGACGATGAACACAGTAGTTTGGGTTTTGCTAATTCTTCCAATGGTGAAGATTTTGTTAAACTGGCAAGAAGAAGAGCAAGTAGAAGATCTAAAGATAAAGGAGCTCAGAGAAGAGCAATTAACCTATCTAGGCCTCAAGGAAGACCTCTATCAAAAGATACCAGAGTTCGCTTAACATCTGTTCCAACAATGGGTATACTTTATTCTATCTTGGTATCAGATACCATGAGAAAATCCTTGAAAGTTGTCAAATATTCTGACGATAAAGGTTCCGTTGTAAAGACCAACGAAGAGTTATCAACCAGAAACGTTATCTCGGGATTCTCCTCCTTGCTAAATGTTCAGACTGTGAGGTTTATTGATGACCCATTGATTAGCAACTACAAATCAACAAACATTCCAGAATTCACCTCAATAGATGAGGCTGTCTATAATCTATTTGGTCTAGCAGAGTATTCGTTAATCAGAGTGACAAGAGCAGCAGCAACAGAAGTTGGTGGTTCCGTCTTATTGAAAATTGAAACAGCGATGCCAGGACATTTGTACCTGAACGATGATGAAGATGAGAACTTTCAAACAGTCGAAACGAATAAAGATTTTTATCAAGAATCCATTGGATCAATTGGAGACAGACCGACGACAACTTTCTTGAAAAAACGTGTTGCAAGACCTCGTTATAAATCAGACATGAGAATCTATCTAATCCCAAGAGCAATATCGTGTGCCATATACTGTGAACCAAGAATGTTCAAGAGGGACTTGCTGCGAGGATTCCTTGACATGACCAAATCAGAAAGGAGTATTATTGTTGCTTTCGATTATCGAGAGCTCTTGAGAGAACTAAAAGAAGAAGGACATACTGAGCTGATGAATAAAATGGCTCTGCCCTCTGTCGAGCAGCTGAAAGATATTGAGCAAGGAGTACAAGCGTTGTTACTTCAGCAGGAACAGCAGCAACAACAAGGATTGCCAATCCAGGGACAAGTTCAACAAAATCATCAGACTTCGCAGAGTATATTCTCTGCTGGTGGCCAGCATTTTGCTGTTCCAGTGTCTGGATATTCGAGCGCAACAAATGTAAATTCCTATGGTATTGCTCCCCAGCACATAACACATCAAGCCTTTGATAACAACAATAAGTTCATTTCATTTACACAACATCAGCAAGCAGCTCAACCTCCTTACCAACAGCAGATGCTACCATCACAGGGACAAACCCAACAGCTGCAATCACAATATCAGCAGGCAACACAACAATCAGGAGTTGCACAACAGCACTTTCCACAGTCAGCTTTTAATCAACACAATGGTATGTACTCACATGTTGTGCCATCCTCTAATTCATCCCAAATACAGCCAAACAACCAATTATATGCCCAATCATTGGAGCCCCAATATATCAATATGCAACCTATCCCAGTTCAACAACAGCAACAACAGCAACAATCAAACCAAGGATCTATGAATTTTGGTGCGGGTGCTTATGGTCAACAATTCTACACTAGTTCAGAACCAAGTACAATAAGTAGCGTACCTAATGTTGCTAGTCAACCATCATACCCTCCTTCATCACACCCTCAGCAGGTTCAGTTTGCTTACGGCATCAATGGGGAGAGAGTTGACTCGAGTTTGGATGGTAATGCAACAGGTACTCAGCCTTATATCTATTATCAGTAGATCCTTAATGAACAACTCAATATCTTTGAAACTGTTATTGCTATCGATCGTGACTTGTTTATGTTGATACCTCAGCTGGAAGCAAGGAAATTTCCGTTTGATTGCTTAACGACTAACTTTAATGCACGACAATTACTGGTATAAAGGAGACAATTTTCAGAAGGGATCAAAAGTATCCATATAAAAAAAGGTCTTTTGTTAACAGTGATTGCACAAATTCTGGTTAAACTCGTTACTAGAAGAGGTTTTTCTCAAATTGAAGTCCTGGTTGGTCAAAGATGTTTATTTGGTTAACTTTCGGCAGGTTCTTTAGTCTTCAGATGTTGTTCTCAGGGTGTCAAATAGTCAGATAGCGAACTTCAGATTAAACCGTCATATTCTTGTTCTTTAATATGAAGAAGAATATGTTTATGACGGTTTGTTTTTTCTCTTTATTGACTTTGACTGCATAGTCAGCCAGGTTCTATCATAGAAAACGAATGTATTGGTTGAATCCCAATCCTTCTTGCTGATAATACAATCAAAAGCATAGTAATATGTATGAAGTGTACGTAGTAGCAGAGATAATGATTGAATGTAGACTTCTATGTCGCTTAAAAGTTGCCCGTTTAGATGAGTTCTCATGTGGTATAGAATTGGAAAAACATTATATCAGGATATTGAGCCAGCTGCCAAAAAAAAAACAATGGACTAAACATCTTGCTAACTTGCAATGTTCTAGTGAAATATTTAGTGAAATAAGTTGGACTCCATCTTTGTAATTTAGCACCCAGAAAATCTATGTGAATGTGGTCTTTATATATGTGCATGTTCTTTAAAACAAAAAAAAAAATATTAGTCTAAACTTCAAGCGCAATAAAAGCTTCGACGTATGTCCGAGGCACTACGTCAATATTTTTTTAATATGTCAACTTGTGATTTTTGAGCCAAGATTATAGAAATCAAAGTTTTACCGTACACGGTGCAGAGTTTATAGAAAGATCTTTTAAACTGCCTTGTAGCTTATAAGACCATATTTAGGCATTTACATTTTTTTTTGGAATCAGAAAATAGGCGATCTAATGGGAAATAACTAGCAGTTAGAGGCTATTAATATTCAAAGGAAAGACTCTGCTGGATCCCTGTCAATTGCGTCAATATTTGTTGGGTCTCAAATAATACTCTTCGGCCAAGATCAATACGGCTAAACTCGTTATTCGTATTGCTACGTGATGAAGAATGCGGTATTAACCTAAGAGTCAGCAAATGATAACATGGAATTTTATGACAAACTCCATATACTATTGCTCGTAAACGTAAGCAGGTCACCAAAAATGGAAGTGAATGTCCGTTAATCTTGTCCCTTTCTGGGATTTAATTTGGGCCCCAAAGAAGCATGAGTAAGTTGCAGGACGCGTTTACCAGAAGATTATGGTATATTCTTTCAACAATAAAAGGTACTAACTTCAGAAACAAAGTCTTGTCTTAGTGAAATGCAAAATGATTATTATTTGTGAGCTTGAGTTCAATAACTACATCGTTGCGGCTGAAGAACTCTTGTTTGGTTCAGTGGGAAATAACATTTCCAATAAGCATTGCAAGGATAGGAGCTAAACGATTAGCTTTCAGTCGAACCCCCCCTGGCTACCGAATTTCTCATCAAAAGCTGAAATAAATAAATCAGTGGCTCAAAACAAGTTTTTGACACAAAAGCCATTATGGATCCGGGATGGTCTCGCTCAATGAAGAGAGAGCATTCAAATAGTTAACTCTCGGATAAAACCAGCATGGAGTCATGCATACTTTAGAGTTCAAGCATTAATAAAGCAGCTTTCATCTTAAAAGATCAACAATAAATGCCTAATTAGCTTGAGTTAAAGCAATGACTCTCTCGTAAGACTAGGAGTGCAATCATATTTACTTAATCATTTTGTATTAGGGGGTGTCAGCTTTCAACCTTGTTGAAACAATAAGTGATTGAGCGTGCATGATTCAACTCAAACCAACAAATAGGCACGCCCTCCTAGCAAATGCATTCCTCACAATTCATCGGTTAGAAAAATATCGCAACTGCACAACTGTCCTTTTCACTTTGAATCATATCACTTGTACAAGTGTTCCCTTCAAAGCCCCACCAAGTTTTTCACTTTTCTTTGAAGTGGTATTTTTATCCGCCTAGTTTTAACACCCTGAACAAAATCGCCCTTTTTTTTTTTTTTGCTTTCGCTCTAATAGACCTCTTGATATGACCACAAAAGCACATTTTACCACAAGTAGTTCATAGAATTTAGCGCTTTGGCAATTGTGTGTATGTGTGTGGGTGGGATTTTGGGCCTTCAAAGAGAGATGATAAACCACAAAAGTTTGGAGACTATGAAGTGTGAGGAAAGTTCAAATTTTTTTATAGGATGCTACTTTGAAGATGTGCTTGACTCTTGGTGAAAGGTTCTGCACAGTAAACTTTCTTTGGTTGCACATATAATTTATCCAATTATTGTTGGTTAAAGAACCATGTCAATTTCCACTTCAAGTGATTCTTTTTCCTCATCCTTAGATACTTCAAATGACAGTGTACAAGAAGAACTTTTGTCTCTAAGAAGAACCAATACATCTTCACAGGTTGAAAATAATGTCAATCATGAAAGAAATGATCTGTTGCCATTGACAAGATCCAAATCATATGGCACTAGTATGTCTCCTGCTAAATCTAGACTAACAGGATTCTTTAAACATTCTAAACCTGTTGATAATGACGCTGAAAACACTGACCATGGTGATGGTTCATTAAGCTCTTCGGATGGTAGTTGTTATAAGCAATCTAACTTGACATCAAGTGCAACCACAACCGCCGCCATAGTAAATACCAGCCCAGTTCTCACAGAATTTGCTTTGGAGTCAAATGAGGAACCACGGCCTGATCAAATATATATAAATGAGATGGATCTCAAAAATTTAAATTATGATCCCTTTGTCGAAGGTGGTGACAATTCTACCGGTGTGATGGTTTCACCCAATGCTAGGAAACACTTCAAGATCAGTAAAACTGTTAGATTTCGTGACTGGGAGAAGCCTGCTGAGAATCTAAAGAAGATATACCAACAACAGCAACAAGAACAACAGCACCAATCATCATCCATCCCCATAACTAGCACCCATCTTCCAAAGCAGAAAAGAAAGATTTTTCGTAGGTCGAGACCAATTAAGAAAACTCCCAAAAATGATGGACATTTGAAAGTTAGACCATGCTCAAGTGAATACGATGCTACACCAGATACCACTGCTAATCATGGAGCTCAAATCATAAACGATCAATCCACAAGAGACGAGGAGAAAGTCTCGAGTATTTTGCCCGAAACTATTGATATTGATATGTCATCAATTGACTTGCAAAATAGAGAGTTATCAAAAGAGTCATATAATGCTAGGAAGAATGGTACACAACTCCTATTCAGACCTGGTAGCTCAACAAATCTCAACTCTAATCTTCCACCACAACAGGAAAACTCATTATTATCGACTGAGACTCAACCTTTAAGTAGCTTGTTCTCTCAGAATTCTGCAAAAACTGAACAACAATCTGAGAGATCCTCACAATATGATATTGGTAATCCTTACTATGAACCTAATGATACAGGTATATATGCAACTCTATCAAGAGGACAGGGCGATACAGATGATACCACCATGTCATTGGCAAGACGCTTTGATAACTTGAGTCTAAAAACATCAGATGATCGTCAAGCAGCATCTAGTCAACTGCAAAAGCACAAGCAAAATGTTGCAAGACCCATGCAAAAGGGATTTACCTTAAGATTGAAGTCTGATCAGATAAAAAATTCAAAGCATCAACTCCAAAAAGTGGTGAGTGATAATGGATCACACAGCCAAATTGTGCAATCTTCTCCAAATGGCTCACTGGAAGCATCATTTGAGCAAGTGGATATATTAGAGCAGCAACCACCAAACCTACCAGATATCACAACCAACGACTTCAATAGTGCTACTACATCTAAGGTTGATTTGTCAATACCGCTTTTTGATACGCTTAATCAAGAAACACCAAAAGCTTCTTCATTGCTAAACTCTGTATTGAAGGATGATGCAGAGAGATCATTGAGAGATGTCGTACTAAATTTAGCAAAGTCAGCTGGAAACAAGAACCTAAGTATTGAAAATGTTGTCGAAAAGTTGAACTTTTCTGAATTGTTGACATCAGCTCAAGATTTGTCTCTTAGCATCAACAATAAAGTTGAAGTTTTGAAAATTCAACAAATTAAATACAATAAACAACTTCTGGACCATGATAATGAAATTTTGGAGCAGGACATCAAACAGAATTCTTTAAGAAACGAACTTCATGATTTGTTGGTTGAAGTGGAAGATTTGAAGAATTTAAATTCAAGAAATCAAAGCCGAATTAAGTCTCAGACCAAAACAATAGGCTTCGAGCGTGAAATTAGGGAAGCACAAGAGAAAGAAAATTTAAAGCAAATTGCTATAGTACATGAACTTGAGAAAAAGTTGTATCAAAAGGACAATGTTCTTGATCATGTCACTAGATTGATAAATAACGAAGTGCAACGTACAGGGAGAAGTGACATTGGAACCGACCCTGTTGAACAGTTGAACTATATATTAAATGGTATTCACCCATTAAATGAGAAGTTATCGAGTCTGATAGCAGAGAACAAGGGACTAATAACTCAAAATGCAAATCTAGTGTCTTCTACAAAGTCGCTTGAATCAGATTGTGGTCGATTACGTGAGCTATTAACGGAAGCTACGGAGGTTGATTGTGACTCGAAAAAGAAATTGAAGGAATGTGAAAATCTCTTGCAATTAAAGACTGAAGAAACTTTGAAACAAACGGATCTACTAAAGTCTTTAGAAACGGGCTATTCGGAGTTAAAAAGTGATTTACAAACCTCAGAATTTAAGTTGTCGGAGTTCCAAGACACGAATAACAAATTGATCCAGGCCAACAATCACTTGAAAGCTCAAATTGCAAACTTGGAGAGCCTTGTTGAAGACCAACTTAAGTTGATCGAAGACACAAATCGTCAAATTCATTTACAATGTACTAGCTTGAACGATCATCAGTATCAAATATCAGAGCTAAACAAGGAGAAGGTGGAATTGATCAAACTCAACGACTCTGTTGCTCAAGAATTGGATGTTATCAAAACTGAACTCTCAGAAAAGAAGTCAGAAGTTGAGGAATACCGAAGCTCGAATGAAGCCATCCTTAAACAAAAGATAACGCTCAGTAAGTTGAAAGAAGAAGAACTCAAAAGTTTGAAAAAGGAGATCAAGTGCTTAAATCAACGTGAACAGGAAGTGAATGAGGAACTAAGAAACACACGGACCCAGTTGTCTGATAGGATTCAAGAGGTTGGTGAATTTGAGAAGAGAACGTCTCTGTTGAACAAAAGCTTGCAAGATGCTCATGATAGCTTAAGATCTCTAAGATCTGATAATTTAAAGAGTGGGAGAATTAAACAGGAGCTCAAAAGAACTTTGACTGCTGTCTTAGTAAGCCTATTGAAAGATCTTGATGGTATCATAGATGAGACCTCACTATCCAGTGTTAAAGAAGGCTTACAAATGGATTTTGTTGACTCTTCAGACATTGATGATAAACATATTACGAAGATAACTGACATAGTAATGTTCATCGAAGAAGCTATTTCATTGGTAATAAAGGAATATTGGCTGTTGAACAAAAGAATATCAGATGCGCAGAGAAACTCATTATCAAATATCTCAATTGGTGCTTTACAAAGGATCAATGATGTTCAATCCAATAGAATCAAGAAATTAGAAAGTAAAGTACACTATTATGAAGGAATACTAAGGAAGTTAAACAATGCCAATGAAAGACCAACCACCACTCAGACCACCTCGTCCAATACACGACAAAATCAGAACTTGGCACAAAGTGCTTTGTCCAGCGTTAAATTCAGTAATATCCAAGACGAGAGTGAGACGGAGAATGAAGGAGAAGATGATGATAATTCTATAAAATCTACAACTACTGTTTTAAAAGAGAAGCAGCAAGAGATAAATAAGATTCTTTCTGATATCAATAAGAAACGGACTATTAATCTTAACTACTAAACTAAGGCTACCCTCTTCATGGAAGAACAATTTAAGTAGAGCGAAATTCAATCATTCATAGTTATAAATAGATATTTTCAAAATTGTAGAGATTCATATAGTAAATTATAATTCCCTTTCAGCAAAACTTTGAATTAAACCAATTTCATTTTCTTCATATTCCTTTAGGACAACTTTACCGTCAACAATACCAGTATTAGCTTGAATAAACTGTTTTCTTGGTAATCTTGCCTTTAAGACGGTATTTCTATATTTAGCCAAATCTGGACCAACAGATGATCTATCGATGAAATATTCAGAACCATGTTCAACATCACCAGAAGCTTTATAAATATGTAAGTGTCTTAAATAATCTTTCACCGCATCATGGCCAATTGTATCAATTTTAGATTTATCCAAAGAAACAATCAAATCTGAGAAATCTTCTTTAGTGTATTTTAACTCAGCTAATCCTGAGATTAAAAAAGTTTTCAAAATTGAATACCTAGCTTGCATATGAGGTTGACCCCATTTTTGAGTTTCAGGATCCCAAAATTCTAAAGCTAATAAACCAGCTCTAGCCATTTGTAAAAAACCTGAATAGATGATACCATCTTGATCGATATCATTTTTAAATCCAAAGATTGATAGTAATTCTTTGTTAGTGATCAAGTATAAGGCAATTACTTCAGCTCTACACTCTTCATAAGCACCAGCTAATGAACCAAATTTTGAACCCCAAGTTTCACCTTTTTTGTAGAATGTAGTAATTGGTTTGTTATTTAAACCTAGTGGAGGATTTTTATGATCATAGTTAAAAGTACCATCATGTAATTCACTTAGTAGTTTACCTGAACCATGGCCTAACAATTCATGAATACCAACTTGAACTTCAAAGGAGTCATTACGATATTTGTTGAAAACATCTAAATCTTCACTCTTGACAAATGTGATTGGTTCATTTGATGCTTTTGAATTTAAAATGTTTCCCAATGAAACGTTTTTAAATCCAACGTTTAATCTAATATCATCATAATTTGGGATATTAATTCCAGCAGGGATACCTGAACCTGCAAAGGTTAAAACTTCTAATGAAGTGAAATCAGGTGCTTGAAATTTATCCTTTTCAAATTCTTTTGACCAAGGTAGTAGATCAATGAATTTTTCAGCATTAACAACCAATTCTTGGAATTTTCTAGTACGATCTTTGTTTTGAATTGAAACTAAAGCTTCCCATTCACCAACAACACCTCCTGGTTCTCTATAAGTTTCAATAAAACCAACGTTTGTTTCAATGACTGGTGAGATATCCTTAACCCAGTATTTCTGAGATTCTTTATGAGCTTCTAAAGAACCAGTTTGGAAAGATTTGATGTACTCCTCGATCAACTTCACTTGGGTTCCATTAGCAGCTTCTTTTTTAGCTTCATTTAGATAACCAACTATGGAATAAAACTCAACTGCATGATCACCGAATTCAACGGTAATGGTATAACCGTCTTCAGTTTTAATCTCATTTGGATAACCAATGGTGTTATTTAAAGCTTCTGATGCAATCGATAGTATGAATTCTTTATCCCCTAATTTCTTTAATCTAGTGTTTTCCCAGTAAATTTTATGTTGTGATAAAATTTCCTTTAATCTATCAGAATCAGCTTTAGAAACTTTACCAAAATAATAACCAGATACATGACCATCACTTGGGAATCCTAACAATGAAGACTTTGAATCAATTGAATATAGTCTTTCTTTAATTGAATTAAAATTTGTCAATGAAACTTTTGATATTTCGACAATTTTTTGAAAATCTTCAACAGGTAATCTTGGAATAAATTTTTTATCACCAAATGATTTATAGTTACCTAAATTACTTAAAAATTGTGAAGCATATTCTAAATAGTATTGAATTGATGATTCATTAATTACACCTTTTAAATCACCATTTTGATATTCTCCTTTCAAATTGATATGAATTTGAATGATTAAATCAAAGATCTGTTCAGATTCATGAGATACTTGTCTTAATACGATTCTTGAACCAAAATGACCAGCTTTGGAGAAAAAATGTGCATATCTTTTTTCCTTCTCAGTTAATTGATCAAAGAATGACTTTGCTGATAATGATACAATTGGTGCCTTTGTATCAGCATAGAAATTAGATACATCAATGTTACTTGATACTGATGACATTTTGCGTGATGAAATTGTAAATCTAGTGTTTAGTGATAAATGACGACTCAATTGAATCAATCTATTCATCAATTTACTTAATACCCACTTATTGCACTGTGATTAAAAGGTATTTGAGAAGGTTTAAAATTAGAGAAGAACGAATAGCCAAAATTTAGCTCAATTTTATGGAAAGTCACGTGCTCAGATGTTCTATTCTCTATGTTTTTGTACAATTTCCCAATTTGGGAGTTATTGGCCTAGTTTTTATAAATTCTCCTGTCAAAAGTAAAGCCTTTTTTTTTTTAGGGAGTTTTTTTCAAAGGCAAAAATATAAAAAGCAAGGCAAGAAAAAGGAAAAGAAAAGAGAGATTAAAAAAGGGTTTTTGGGCTTTGGCTTAAAACTTATACATACACAAGATTAGACTATTAAAAAGGTATTTTAATACTCAACTACGAATTACTATGGTTTCATTAACACATCTTTTAACAACCTCCCTTTTGATATCGACAGCTTTATCAGCTTCATTATTTACACAGCAAGAATCAAATGAACAATCTTTAATTTCTACATTCCCAGGTACAGAAAAACCAGTACCAGGTGATTCACCATTAGCCATCTGTGATATTACCGAACATCAGTTATTAACCATTGAACATGTATCATTATCACCAAATCCTCCAGCTCGTGGTGCTAATTTGACCATTGAAGCTTCAGGTAAATTATCGAAAACCGTTGGTGAAGGTGCTTATGTTGATGTTGAAGTTAGATACGGTTATATTAAACTTCTTTCACAAACCTATGATCTTTGTGAACAAGTTGGTGAAGTCGATTTAGAATGTCCATTATCAACTGGTTCATATAAAGTGTTTAAGATTGTGGAAATTCCTGCTGAAGTACCTCCAGGTAAATATACCGTATTTGCAAGAGCCTATACTCAAGATGATGAGTTGATTAGTTGTATCACTGGTACTGTTGTTTTTAACGTTGAATCTTGGAAAATTTTATCATAACTCTAATATCCTAAATTTCCCCCCAATTGCTTATTAGTATAGAGATTACCCATTAGCTAAGTTTGCAGCATCCTGTAAGGAGGTTATTTTTTTTTTTAATTGCATCCATCACCATACTTCATACCCTTTTAGTCCCAGGGTTTTTTATATATATATATCAGACAAGAAGAAGTCATTGTTGCTGGGTTGATTTGATGATATAGATTTTTTAGTGCCTTTTTTTTTTAGCAAGAAACTTGAACACCCAATTACGCATTCAAGATTTCACACGTCTCAGATACACTTCCATACTTGTTAGTAGCGTGCTTCAGGTTATATCAGGAGGTGTATATTCGATATAGTATTACTATAATACAGAATTTTGGCATTAATAAGAGATGATATTTTATCGCTACCATGTACAGAATATTTTGATTTAAATAAGTAGTTTAATGCTATAATATATCTGACAAGGATTTTTGTCCAGTCGTGGTAAAAAAGATATCAGTGAATGAATAAGTTAATAAGCTATTATATAGAAGAGAGTGGGATTATTTAATCTCTTGAGGAAGTTAATAAACTAGTTCTTGCATCATCACTTTCAGATTGATTAACTTCTAGTCTATTCAAGTTATCATTACCACCAATGTTAATACCATTTTGATGATCTTCGTATAATCTTGAACCAGTTGATTTATAATTAACGTTATTATCAATGTTATATTTAATCAAATTATATCTTTTCAAGATTTTTTTCAATTGCCAATTAATTGGAATTAATGGTAAATAACCATTTCTTTCTTGATAAAGTTTAACTTTTAACATTGCAATTATTAAAATCCAATAAACGTTATAACTTATTATTGATCCATAAGTTGCAGTATTATTCCAACCAACTATAGCATTCAATAACATCCAACCACCATCATTAACACCACTACAGCAATTTACATGCCATATAGTATTAGCAATATCATAAGAACCTGGTCCATTACCAACTTCTGTCATATCTTGACCATGACAATTTTGAACGTATTGTTCCAATTCGAAAAACCAAACACCTCTTGACATTAATCCAGCACTAACAATGTATAAGAAACATGTTGATCCAATTAAAAAAATTTGTAATCTAATCTTATTACCACCTTTGTAAAGGAAAACACCAACCAATGTCCCCAATGTAATAGCAGAAAACATTGATAATGGTAATGCACTTATAGGTTCACTTGCAGTTACACCACTAATGACAAATATAGCTTCTAAACCTTCTCTTAATAGCGTTACCATTGGTAAGATCATTAATGAATACTGTTCAGATTTTTGTTTTAACCAATTTTTCAAATTTTGTGATTTAGAAATTTTCACCGTTGTAGTATTTAATCCAAGTTCATTATTAATAATATCTTCACCATCATTAGCAATATATGTACTTTGTTGTAAATTTTTTGATAAATTCATACTTAGTTTAACCTGCCATTTTTTTTGCATTGTATTTATTCTTAACAAGGATAATCCCATAATTGAAATGATCAAAGATGATAAAACGCTAAAAATTGCTTCCCAATTTCTTTCATATTTTGACCAATAATTTTCACCAATAAGATAAAACAATGCAACAAATACACTACCTATTAACAAACAAATAAATAGACCTAAGAATGCACCAAACCAAACTTGTAGTTGTAACGATCTGTAAAGAGAAGACTCTATCGTCAAGATGGGGTTTGTTGCAGCTGATGAAACTGAAGTGGTTGAAGAAGACGAAGATCTGGATGATGATGATTTATGGAAGTTTTGCTTTAAAAATGATAGTAAAATTGATATTATAATGGCACTTTCAAAAGTTTCTCTTAATAAGATGAAAAATACTTTTAAACTAAAGATATTTTCCACCATTTCAATGTATTTAAACAGCCTTTTTTGACTTAGCCGCTAACCCTTTTTAAACTAAAAAGTTGGATCATCAATTAAAATCAACCGTAATTAAAAATTTTTTTTTATTTATCCTAATTCTGTCATACTCCCGTCAAAAAATAGGCTCGGGTAATTTGTATTGACATGTCAAAGATAATCTTACAAAGACCAAATTACAAAAACTAGAGAAAAACTATATATATATATATATTACTAAATATCTAAGTTTATTCAATTCTAATCAACTGTTTACCCTTTGAACTATTTGTAATTGCATCTTTAATCAAATTTTCAACTTGTTCATCAGAGAATTCATCAAATTTCCAAATTGATTCAATAACTTGTAATGAATCTAATTTATCATTTTCATAAAGTTTAACAATTTCATTAACAGTTTCAATTTTAGAATCTGGATCATTTTTGGTATTTGCAGTAACCCAATATCCAATACTTGAAAGATTTTTAAAAATGAATAAAGAAGTTGGTAAACTAACTGGTTGTTTAGACATACCACCATAAGTTATTAATTTAGCATTTGGTGATAATTTTCTTGATAAATTTGTAACAGATTTACCACCAACAGAGTTTAATCCAACTTTGGCCTTACCATCAAGTAAAGCATTTAATTCTTTACCAATATCTCTATCGGCATTTTCCTCTTCTGTAATGACTTTTGTTGCACCTTGTTTGAGTAATTTTTCTTTAACCTCTTGTAAATTTGGACGATCTCTAATGATACTTAATACGTTAATACCTGAAACTTTGGCAATCTGATGAACTAGTTGAGATACAGCAGAAGTACCAGCGTTTTGAATTAACCAATCACCTTTTGTTAACCCATAGTTATTAACCAATTGATATGCAGTAATTGGATTAACTGAAATAGTAGAACCATTTAAAACACTAATTGATTTTGGTAATTTAATCAGTTGAGATTCTTTAGATACATTATGAGAAGTCCAAGTACCAAAATTTGCATGTAATGGTATAACATGATCACCAATTGCAAAATTTGATGAAACATTTGGTCCAATTTTAACAATTTCAAATAAACCTTCATTACCAGCTATAGCACTTGGAATTTTAGTATTATAATTTAAAGTTTTTTCAGGTTTAGATGGATAAACACCTTCTAATTGATTAATATCAGATGGATTAATTGGGAAACCTAAAGTTTTCAATAAAACTTCATCATTTGATGGATCTTGAATTTCATAGGTATGAACTTTAATAACCTTTGTTGGTTCTCCATGATCTGAATAAATTATAGATTTTGCCGTAGTTATTGATCTTGACATTGTTAAAATGCGGTTAGATAAATGTGATTTAACAACAGTTGAGTTGAAAAGTTTGAACATGATCTATAAAGTCTATGGGTTGAAATTGATAATTCAACTAATATATATTAATCTGTGTAAGGAATGATCATTTGAGATTTAATATATGAAATATTGCTTATTTTGATATTTCGCGCTATTTTCTCCTTGTCCGATATCAATTACCTTAGCCACACAAATTACAAGTCAACAACAAACATTGAAAGTTTTAACAACCAATTTGTTAATATTCTGTTTGCCCAGAATAACAAATGGTTTTATTTTATACATATTAATTTATCTATATGGTTTCATCAGATCAATTGATGATGTATTATATATAATAATATATAAAAAAATCCATTACACGTGATCTCTCATGTGATCTATGATTTTTTCCCCAATTTTTGAATTTGTGGTTTTTTTTTTTGCTTTTTTATTAAATGAAAATCAAAAATTAAAATCGCTAGAAAAACATAAACAAATAATAATAAACAAACAAAACAATAAGTAGCAAAAAGTTCAAATAGATAATTTAAAGTGTGAATTTGAACAACTTTGAACTATTTTTGGGAGAAATAAAACATTAATTACAACTACAAATGGGTTCGTATTGAAAATTAAAAAAAATCTCATTCATTAGCATACTATCAATTGACATAGTATTGACATAGATCGGTAATGATCTCACAGACTAAAAACCAGTCTCTGATACATCCATCATTTGCAACATCACCCACTCAATCAACCATATCTCCATCCGTATTCGTACAGGCATCACCAACACCATCATCATCATCATCACCAACATCTTCTTCTTCTACAATGACATCACAGTTGAAACCATCAGTCAACATCATATCATCAGATCAATCAGAGATTATAGATATATCTAATTCAAGGAAACTTCTGAGGCCCACTTCTAATGATAACACTTTGAATCAACTAACTCCAAGAAAGCGTGCATTGATAAGAAAATCAAGTTCTTTAAACAATGGGAATATTAATAATGGATTGTTTTCTCCTCCAAATTCACAAAATTCATTTGATCTATCAAAATCTCCAATAATTACAAAAATTGATGATAATTTGGATAACTTGGATATAATGGAAATAAAGGAAGATGATGGGACAAAATTTGATCATAATGATTCTCATTTACCTGATCCTGAGGCAAAGATTATTCTATTTCAATGTCAAAATTCTAAAATATTACAATTTGAAGATAATAATAATGTTAATAATGAAAATGAAAATCAAGGTAGATTATTAGGATCTGGTATATTTGAAATATATCAACTTCATCAAAAAAGAGTTAGTTATTTACAATGTGGGAAATCAATAGTTTATCCAATCTTACCAAGGTTGAAAATATTAAAGATTTCATTTAATCAATTTCTTTTAACTTTATCAAATCCTGAAAGATATTGGAGAATTGTATTAGAAACTGATTCTATAAAATTGATAAATGATTTAGAACATGTTTTAAGTAAAATTTGTCATTTTAGAAATTTATACGTACCACAAGTTCAACCAAATTTAAACTCCAAACAGATTAATGATAATATAGATTCAACTGATATCAAATCAACAACAAATTCAATATCCTCTATAACAACTGCAGTTGCTTGCTTTGCATTGGATGGTTCTGATACAAGCACTTTTGTCAATGATTTAAATAATTCAAACGATGGTAGACTTTCAAATCAACAATCTCAAGAAACAATAATTCAACATGAATCTTTAATACCCACTGTGAAAAGTTCTCATACAAGGTCTAGATCAAATTCCAATGCATCATCCTTAGACATTGCCATTGATGAGTTTTTCGAATCTATAATAACTGATGATACTGAATATTACACTGCATATCCTCATCAATCTAATAACAACACTTTCCAAGACGGTTTGAATCTAAGAATATCAACAAGATCAAACTCTTTATCATCTGTCACTTCATCATCTTTTATCAAATCACCAACAAATCTCTCAAGTCATCATGAGAGATATAAATCGTATCTCACCGGTTCTAGAAACGTATCAAGCATTAATGCTATA
Source organism: Taiozyma peoriensis (assembly GCA_030574875.1). Lineage (NCBI taxonomy): Eukaryota > Fungi > Ascomycota > Saccharomycetes > Phaffomycetales > Wickerhamomycetaceae > Taiozyma > Taiozyma peoriensis. The sequence continues at coordinate 34,119 of JAJMFM010000055.1, forward strand.
TCTTCACAGTCTGATACCAACTTGGAAGGTTCTTGGATGGATCCAGAAGAAGATTATAACAATGGGAACGGTAATGATTTGGGTGATATATCCACTTCTACTCCCAACACCACTTTCCAAAAAATAAGACAAAACCGTTATATTTCATTAAATTTGAATCCTCCAATAACACCAAACACCTCACTTGACACTTTGAGATCTTTATCAAGTCTTAATCGTGACACTACTTCATCATCAACGGCTTCTTATTATAAGAAGAAGAATAAGAGAATCATCACTGAACCAACGTTGTTTGATGTTAAAAGGGATAATAAACTGGCAAAGGAGATAAGGTTTAGCTCTTATGATATTTATAATGTTTTGAAGAATGATAATGAGAATGAAGATGATGATGATGATACTGGATATCAAAGGGATGTGGAAAGGGAACAGGATGCTAGTTTTACAGGATTTTTAAAATCTTTGTTTTAAAATTACTACAAAATGAACGTTTACAAGATAATTTTTACATTGTAGCGTAATTATCATATTGCCTCAAAAATAACAATATAAAATTATATTTATAGTATGTTATATATATATATATATGTAATTTACAAGTAAATAGGTTCATGATGATTTATGTAACGTGAGGGATGTTTTGTTTATTTTTTTGGTATGTGAATTAGATTTGTGGAGCACCAGGGACTGGATTTCCATTAGCATCAACTAAACCTTGTTGCATTAATGCTAATTGTTCACTACCAGCTGTTTCAAAAGTCAAACCAACACCAATTTTACTTGTGGATTTAACTTGATCAATTTCACCAGAGAATAACACAGAAACTGTTGGTAAAATTCTTCTTTCGACAAATGCAGAAACTTTACCTTTAGAATCAAATTGTCCTCTGAAAACGGATTGTCTAAATTCATACTTGGCACCAATTGTAGTTAAACCTTCAAAAGTTGCTTGATAACCTGGACCACCAACTAAACCTTCAGTTGGAATTAGTTGAGTTGACAATTGGGTTTCTAAACCTGCTTCAACGTTTTCTGCAACTTTTCTCCAAAATGAAGCGACTAATGAACCTTGGGCTTGTAGTTGAGCAGATGCAATCCATTTGTTACCAGAGTTATAACGGGCAACATACGAGACAGCAGCATCACCAGGTAATGAAGGTTGAGCAGAGTAAACGGTTTCTAAACCAATGGCCAATGCAGGAGTGATTGATTGTAAGATAGAACCAACGGCAACACCTGAAAAAGAGCCATCATTAGATTGGAAAAAACTTGGATTTAAAGCTTTCAAATTAATTGAAAAATCAGAAGATTGGAAATCTTGTTCTAGTTGAACCATTGTTGGTTGATTTTTAACAATTTGTAAAGTTGCCTTTGATAGGTTAAATTTATCCCAACCATAGTTTAATCTACCTGATAGTGAAAAATCGTTATCAATATTACCTTGTACAAAAAAATTATCAGTTGCGTATAAGGCACTAAAGGCATATGGAGGGATTGATTGAGATCCAATGGAAAAAGTATGAGAAGTTTGGAAAGCAGGATTTAAACTAAATGCCTTGTTTAAATCAGCTCTTAATCCAGTAAATTGATATTGATTTAAAAAAACATCTCTTGAAACTTCTTTGTTTAAATTTTCTATTGTTCCTGGATTTGTCAAGTTTAAAGAAGCTCTATGTTCGTTAACGTTTCTATAAACGTTGTTTAAATATGAAAAAATTGGGTTTGATGACCAAAATGTTGAATTTGAATTTGGTTGTTGTGGAGTTGGTAGTGCTGATATTTTGGATAAATCTCCAATTGGCAATGGAGTCGGGGTGTTTGGTTGGGCCATCTTTGATCTATCTTCTTTATGAACTGTTATCACTGACTATGGACTTGGAAATAGATAGCAGATATAAATCAATGGGAATTAATACAAATATATATATATATTTATTTATATTTATATGCTAACCCGTGTTAATATTTTCACTATTACAAATTTCTACATACTTTTTTCTTCTTTCTTTCTTCAATCGACGAAAATGGTTTAAATTTTTTTTGCGGATTTTTTTCATTGATGGAAATAATTATTATCAAAATGGGGGGGTGTAACCCTGAAATAAGTTAGGGGCGCATTTAGTGGAAATATAGGCAGTTTTACAACAGAGAAGTGAAATTTAAGCAGATAATTATATGAAGAGTGATACTGTTTATTACTCAGTATTTATAGTCGTAGTTGTCATGGAAGACCTTATTAATCTTCCATTTTAACGTCATCATTATCATTTATATACGCGTCTTTTATTTGATCCTCAATGACATTATTGTGATGATTAACTTGAGTATCAACATTGTTGATGTCTTTGGTAATATCAGTATCACTGCAGCCACCACCCAATCTCTCTTCAACCAACTGTTTAAACAACTCTAAAGTGGCTGTCTTATTTTTAATATTCTTCTCTAATCTATCTAACCTATCAATCCTCTCCTTTGGAGTCTCACTCAATCCTTCAATTTGATTCAAGAGAATATCCTTTGCTCTATTAATCTTTATCCTTATATCGCTTGCACTATTCTCAATGTCCTTTGGTAGTATCTTCCCACTGTTGACGTCTTCGACTAGATTCATAATCAATGGGAATATCTCAAGGTTTTGCAATTCCATAATGGCAATTTGTGCATGTGCTTTATTACCATCGTCTAGAACTGCTGATGAGGAGGTAGTTGATGTTTGTGGAGTTGTAAGCCGTATGCTATTGCTCATACTGTAAAGTATATTAGTGCCTTGTATATATGTATATCGGTCTAAATGTGCAAAGAAAGCAAATAGTCTATATTCTGTAGTAAGTGTTGTTATCTTTGTAATGGACAAGTTCATTTTCTATCATTTTTTTTTTGTATTCGGTAAAATTATAGTAATGAAAAATAACTACAAGTCCCAGTTTAAGTATAGTCTATTGAAATTTTATGCCTATCGGGCTATTAAAACTTGCCATTAACGAACAAATTTCTAATTATATCCTTACCAGTGAAATAAACAGTTCTATACAAAGTTACCCAATCTAACGAAGCATTAAAGATTTGAACTAACCCAAATGGTAACATGGCAGGGATCCAACCTTGAGCCAATTCTAAAGAGAATGAACCTGGAGATATTGAGTACTGTTTAACTTCACCTCTAACCAAATGATGAGTATCTCCAGGTAAATAGACTTCAGCTTCAAGAGCATGAACCAAGCCACCTTTTTGTTCACCAGTTATTATGGTGAAATAATCATCGGCAAAATGTACACCAGTATGGCCCTCTGTACCAGTAACACTTCCAAAGAAGATTAGATATTCAGAAATTGATGCATGTAGGATATAAACGGAACCCATTGCACCACCGGCATTGTTAAAAAACCATTCATCGTCATTGAAATCTTTGATTAGACTATCACCGTATTTTAACTTCAAATCTTTGGTGATTTCATCCAAGATTGATTTGGTTGAATTCAAATTTTGATCAAGTACGTTGTTAACAATGGCATTTAGTTCCGTTGGGTTGAAAATGTAGTTAGATGGTAACCAAGTGTAAAATAACCTATCTAATATCAAATACAAAATCAATGGGATTGATAAATAAAGAAGCTTCATCTTTTGTCCGCTAAATCCTTTTCCTCTGACCCTAAAGAAAAGATGAATGAAAGAATGTATTTTGTGAATATGACTCTCCCTTTTTATACTTGTTCAAAAGCTGTTCGTTAATCGTATAGAAAAATTTCAAGTACTGTTTTTTTTTCCTTCACTGAAATGTTTATTGTTTATTTGTTCCCGCTTAAACGAGAGAAAGAAAAAAAAAAGTCCATAAACGAGAAAAAAAAGAGGTCTTGATTTTTATTGTCTCAATAATTATGTCATTTTGTAAATGGCAAATCAACAAGAAGTAAATACAAAGGTTATATAAGACTTCCATTCTATTCATAATCCATTCATGTCATCCAAAGCCTTTCTCAAGATCAACTCGATTCTCAACAATGACACTCCTGAGAAGGATTCTCAACTGATTCAACTACTTGAATCTTCACTATCGGATACTCAACAGCTTAACATATACCTAACAGCCTTGTTCAAGCAGGCATTGAACAATAACACTAGTAATAACAACAACAACAACAACAACAACTACACTAGTAGCGGCATCAATGTCAAATATATCCTTTCACAAGTAATACAATCGATAAAGGATCCTGTTGTCATTGAGTCTATTCTTAATGAAATCCATACAAATAACACAATAAACCAATTTTCATTGTTGAACCATGTGAATCTGGAGTTTAACCTTAAACTATCAAAACTATATCAATCCCAATACGATCAGTCATCGTCTTCGGATATTTCGTTATTGTTAAAGTCAACTAATGCTTTGCAATCGATAAATCTGGGTAATATTGGTGGAATAAATTCAATTAATTCAAATGATGACGATAATGATAACGAGTCAAAATTGTTGGTATTTGATATAAGTTTGAAAATAATCAAAAATCTCATCATACTTAAAAAGTACAAAGAATGTGAATTGTTATTGACAAAGTTATTAAATGATTCTAAAATAACTAAAGAGTATCTTGAATTAGGTCAACGGTTGAATATACTAATTCAAATCAAACTTGAGAAATTTTTGGAGAGTTCAATAAAGCTATATCAATCAACGGATCCTAGCGAGAATGATTTTAAACTAATCGTGATCTTGGTGATAATAGCCAAAAACTCAAGTTATAAATCAAACTTTTTAGAATCACTTTCAAAGGACCATTCCATCCAACAATCACTATCTAAACTCACTGCAATTAAACTAATCTTCAACAAACTCCTAAACCGTCAGATTGTATACTCGGATGAATACCTATCTGCCCTAGACCAAATCACACAAACGGTAGAATCACACTCCGCCGAACAACAACAACAAAGTGATGAATTACAACTATCAATTGACCCATCGCATTCCATATTATCCCATTATAAAACTTCAATCCTACAAAACAATTTGATCTCCTGTTCGAAACTCTATTCAAACATAACTTTGCAGAGCTTTAGAAGTATCCTAATGCTTTCATCCGATGACACTGGAGACAGTATTGCATCAACGATATCATCACAGGATTTAGAAAAATTAATCTCTGATACTATATCATCTAATCCAAATGATCCATATTTACAAATCGTCAAGATTGATGATATTGATCAAACCATTGAATTTAATGGAAATTCCGATCAGAGTAAAGATCGTTTAAAAAGTTGGAATGATCATATTTTGCAAAATTGTGAATTGGTTGATGAGATTGTTGGAAAGTTTTAATCATTCTATACTACAAAGATATCCAAGTTTTTAATTTTTTTATCTTATATAAACAGTAGTAAGCAACAAACAACTTGAGCTATTCGAAAGGTTTGATCTCTTGATAAAGGAATAACTCTTTCTTAATTCTCTTAATAAAGGAATTGATTTTTAAAACTATCCACATTCGCTTGAAATGAATTGGATTAATTTTTTTTTTTTGAAATTGGCTTCTCAACAGCAACAAAATTTAATATTATACAATAGAGACAAAAACAGTAAACAACATTATGATGATTTAATTAGATGAGATCAATGATAATTGTAGCAATGATTTAGCTGCACCATATGAACCAGGTGTTGAAGAATATAATTTCTTAGTTGGTGACGATAAGATCAAATCACCATTATCATCAAATTTTTGTAATCTTTTAATTGGCGTTCTTTCTAAAATTGTTGAATCTGTACTAATTTCATTAACAGTTTCATCTTGATCAACTGTGGTTGTGGTATTATTACATAAATCATTAATTCTTAAAGCTTTATTTGATGATGGTTTTTTATCTTCTAATTGAGAAGTTGAAAATGATCTTTGTATAGTTGGAAAAATAGCTTGAGGTTGGTATGTACTTATAGAGTTGGTTGTAAATATAGCTTTAGTTGGTGGTTCTAAGAAACTGGCAGCTCTGTTGAATGTAACTTTTTTCTTAAAAGATTTTGAATTGTTCAATGGAGTTGATGCAGCCAATAAACTAATATGACGAGTTAATGATGGTGTAACATTTGGTCTTTTATTAGAAGATGAAGTGGATGAAGTTTTATTTAAACTTCTCTTTTTTGTTTTGTTTGCCTCTTGAGTCTTTTTCAATAGCTCAGAGACTGGGAGGGAAACTTGATCCGTACGAAGTTTATAATATGCTAATTGTAATCTATACTTTAATTTTTCAGCGTTTGTAACTGATTCTTTTGGTGATGTTAACTTATGAACAATATGAGGAGCTTGATCACTTATGGTAATTTTTGGGATGATTGAATGAAGTCTTGGTAAAGTTGGTTTATGTGCAGAAGAGGAATCTCTTGAAAGGGTATTGGTTGATAAAGATCCCAATGGTGGACGATTGATTGTAGTCATGATGGCGAGGTGTTATGAATTTATGATATTAGATGAGACGTGATATTAAATGGAACAATTTTAGATGATGTTTGTCGTTAGATGATGAAGAGTATATGCAAAGGACAAGAGTGTGCTTGTGAAGCTTTTAAAATGAGTGGATGATCGTGATTGATCTCGAGTTGTTGTTGTTGATGCTAAAGAAACGGAAATGATGGTGAGGAATATATTATGATGGGATGAACAATTGATCAAACAAACGAATGAAGAGGTTCAAAAGAAGCTATGAATTGAAGGAATTGATTCAAAACTTTAGTTGTAAGTTAATGAATACAATATCAAACCAATTCTAAAAGATGGACACACCAGCTTGTTTATATGTTTCCAAGTCTTTACAACTAATTAAGTTTGAAGATGGGAATGGTAAACAAAAATGAGATCTGTTAAAAATAATATTCATTCACAGAGAATTCAAATTGAAAAATAAATAAACACCAACTAAAAAAAAATTGTATGAGTGGTGTTTATTTCCTGTGAGTGCAAAGATCTTTCTTGAATGCTGTTGATATAAACATCAAAAGCAGGACTCGCTTCTCCGAAACAAGCGATCTTAGTAAAAGTTGACCAATACTTTGCGTTTACTTACAGATTTATTCAGATTAGAAACAACAACAAAGACTGAAAACAGCAGCTGAAACACACACGACCAAAGACGTGTGCTCGCTTGCTTAGACAAAGACAAGAGCTCTTCAATAAAGAAAGAAATTTCGTCCAGTGCGTTTTGTTTATGTTTATTTTTATAAGAAAAAGGAACCGCTTGTTTACCTTTTGCTATATATGGAAACAATCGCGATTGATATATATAGTTCAAATCCCAAAAAAAGTCAGGAAAACTCGCGAATTTGATTGAGTCGCGAGTCGAAAAAAGGCAACGTGATTTTTAAAATATTTTGTTTTTGCAGAATATCGCATTCTTTTGCATACGGGAGACTCGCGTAACTTATTTTTGTTTGGGTTTTTCTAGTCTTTTAAGTTTCTATGACAACTTACGCGATTATAACTGTTAATTTATGAAAAAGAAACGCGTTTGTAACCAAATTCGTGTTTTTTCCTTCTCAACTTCCTTTGTTTATAAATATCCTAATTTTGTATAGGAAAATATCGTCTTTGTTCTTTGGTTACTGCAGCTACACACTCTTTTCACATCAAGGAGTGAAAATTCAAGACAAAGAAGGGCGTTTTATTATTATTTAATCATCTTTAGGAAATGCTAGATCACGCTGCCTCACTTCAAAAGGGTTAATCAAAATGTTAGATCCTACCTGCAGTTTTGTTTACACTAAAGTATCATTCCAATCGAAAACAAATAGATATCAGCGAGCGTGTTCTTTTCAATGACGGTTCGTGTATGTTGTTGTGCTAGTATAGTTAAATGTAGCGATTACAATAATGTTGTCTATGAAGGCACCTATTACACCACCTTGGCCACTGTTACATCTTTAGAGTCTAGGTTATCAGACTAGTAATTGCTAAGAATGTTTATTTTATATATCAATAGTTGATATGCATTGTTTCAAACTGTCTTAGACCGTGACCTATGATATCATCGTAATTATTTTTTAGAATACGATACGTCACAAAACTAAAAGTCACTACTACCATCAGCATTAATCGATAGATCAAACTTCTTTTCACTCCTTTGCTGTCAAACGTGATACAAATACTTCATATCTGTTTGTCCTGGTTACCTTGTTTGGGCGTTCTAAATACTTTGTTCTCTTGACTTTCTATGATAGGTCTTCTCAACTCTATGCAATTGAAAGAGTCATACTGCTACATAGAATATATAATACCAGTGTGGTCTAGCTATAATAATATTACGATAATACACACACACTTATCTCTAAATATATTTTCTTTCTTTTGTCGTTTGAGCCATCAAAGGATAATCAGTCTCATTTGAATCCAAAATCAAGTGATTCCATCCAATCACCCAAATCTGTATTTAGTCTTTCACTAATCAGATCATCTCTACCAGCAGCAACTTTCAAAACCAATTCGTTCAAATCAGCACTACCCAATATATCAACATGTTCTGCAGTTTTAGCACCTCCTCTAATATCAAATCTATCTGGATCATGCTTCAACTCGACAATTTTAACTTGGGAACCACCTGGATTATAACTTGGTGAAACTTTCCATTTATGACACATACCATGAGTAATTAAAGGGATAGTACCATCACCATCAGTGAAAAAGACAGTCTTTTTCTTCTCATTAGGTTGAACGATTGTAATATTCAATTTTGTGACATCTTTATCCTCTTCCTCTTGATAAACATAAGCCCGTTCAGTTGGATTACCAACACCGTAAAAGCAATAAACTTTCAAATCTGGAGCATTTGGTAGAGGTGCTTCAAGGGGATTTACCCACTTAGAGAAATCTTGGTTATTTTGTTGTAATTCCTTTGCAGATGAAGCAACCCCGTATGAATAATGTTCTCTGGTTCTTCTATTGAACCATTCAGGAGAATTATTTAAAACAAATTCAATACTATCACTCATAGTCAAGTTTTTCTTCGAGTATTCACCAACTTGTTTATCAAATCTGATAAAGTTACCAAATGATGATTTTTTAGATTGTGTAGTTGCATTTGACGTAGAAGTATCTTCATAGGCATGAGTCAAATTTCCCCAAATCAAATCACCACCTTTTGGTAACATACTTGCAACACCACCAAAGCTTCGTAGTAAATCAAGTCTTTCTCTTCTCGAAAAGAATTTCTCTAATCCATAAACTGCAAGAGCATTCAATTGAACTGTATCCTTCATCTCACCAGATAATAAAGCAGGTACAGCTTTTGGAGCACCCAACATAGAACCTGCAATATCAACAAAGGCATGAACATATTGGTTAACCCAGTTTGGACCACCGTTACCAAAATGTTCACCTTCGGCTTCCACCCATTTCATAAAATAATAACCTATTTGTGAACCCATTGAATGACCGACAAGAATTGTCTTTTCACCAGTATATCTGTACTCCAATTCAATCTGTTGTTTTAGTCTTGAAAAATAAGAATCTCTTCTTTCCAAATCTAAATAGGATAATCTCCAATCATAAGCGGCAGTGACCATCTTATTAGGTTCATATCCAATTGCAGCCAAATTCTCCAATATTTTATTCCAAATCCAATAACCAGCCATGAAGAAATCAGCAGCTTCAAAGCCTTGTGCTGACCTTAGTTTGATACCTTCTGGATCTAATCCTGTTTCGACATCTAACATAATATGCTTCAACCAACAAGCTTTATCTAAAAACATGGCTCTGATCATATACATAGATCCCCATAACCTTTTTCTAAAATGGGGTTGGGATGGGCATCCAGGTACACCTTCTAATCCCCAAGATTCAATACCTGTGGATATAACACCAGGTATCATGATAACCGGGTGTTTTGCTGTCATATTGTGTTCCGCTTTTAAAGCTTTACCAACAGCAAAACTTTCACTAAAATCAGGACCTTCACCAGGCGGTTGATTCTTCTGGAAATCACTTAAAACACTTTGCACATTAGCTGGTAGATTTGACTTCCAATCATCTAAATAAGTTTGTAAACTTTCAAAATTTACAAGCTTATCAAAATCGAAATCGGATAAATCAACAACATCTTGTTTTGCACCGAAATATACAGCTATAATGATACCAATCAAGGCACCAAGAATGAAAACAACTTTCCTTGACTCTTTGAGACCTCTCTTCTTTATCTTTTTCACCGACTCCACTTCAATTTCACCAGCTGCATTGACTTTAGAGGTGGTGGTGGTACTAGCAGCTTTTATCTCGGACAATTCTTGCTCTATCGCGTTAACCGATTTATTAATGGTACTGTTAATGTCATTGATATTTCCATCAGACCCATCGTTAGATTTTCTAGTGGATTTGACACTACCCCTTCTTTTCTTTACTGCCATTATAATCAAACAAGAGTTGAAGAATAAAAAAAAAAAATTGAGATCAATTTGTGATTAGTTGTTTGAACTTGTTTATGTTCATCTTTTGTTTATAAAAAAACTGAAAAATAAAATGTGTCAATTTAAAAGGCTAAAATCTTTTTTTTTTTTTTGATTAGTTGTGAGAAAAATGCGCAAGTTTCAGTTCCCTTTTTAGTCAGTCTCGGGCGCTGGTATCACGTGAAGATTGTCCCAATGGCTAAGGAAATTCCGACCATTGATAATGATAAAAGAAGTTAACTTCACTTGCACTAATAGCACAAAGCAAATAACCTTTGATTCTCAAGTGTTTACAAACAAACGACAAACAGGAACAGGAGCATAAAATTACCATTTTTTATTTACCGTATATACGGATAGTATCATTCCATATAGTTTTATTGGTCAGTCAAAGAAATTCACATCACTTGCCAGAAATCTCCTTTAGTTGCCATCATGTCAAACACCATTAGATCAACATTTAACTCTTGGAGAGAATATCTAACTCCGGCATATCATACTTCAACTTTCAAAGCAACAGGTGAGATTACTCCAGAAGAATTCGTTGAAGCTGGTGATTATTTAGTCTATAAGTTCCCCACTTGGCAGTGGTCCCCTGCACCTCCTAGTAAGAGAAGGGATTTTTTACCAACAGATAAACAATTCTTAGTTACAAAGAAAGTGCCATCGTTTGTAAGAGCATTAGAGTATCTTGGGGCTGGGATAGATGAAGATGAAGAGGAAGAAGTTGATGAAGATGGTTGGACAAAGACTTCGAATGTCAAACATCTGAAGTCTAAAGATACTAGTGAAGAAGGAGTTGATCAAGTAGATGAATTTGAGGAAATTGATGATTTGATTGATGAGAATGCTGAGGATAGTGATGATGACTACGATGTCAATGAATCTAATGCTACCCATGATAAAAACAAAAGATCTTATGATTTATACATACATTACTCTACGGCTTATAGAGTTCCTAGAACGTATCTAATTGGATATGATAACAATGGTTCTCCGCTTTCACCAGAAGAGATGTTTGAAGATATATCTGCTGATTATCGAGATAAGACAGTCACTATTGAAAAAGCTCCATTCTTGGAGGATACCACTTCAATCTCAATCCATCCTTGTCGACATGCTGCTGTCATGAAAGTTTTAATAAATAGAGCTGTATTAGCTGCCAGAAACAAACAGCAAAAGAGTAAAGAAGATGAGAACAAGTTGATCAAAGATGTGAAAAACCTTGGATTGGCAGACAACAATGACACACATGAAACATCTGGTGATGTTGATGACTGGGAAACTCTTGATGAAGGTGATGCAGAAGAGAAGGAGGTTGTTCGTGTTGATCAGTATCTAATAATTTTTTTAAAGTTTATCACGAGTGTCACTCCAGGAATTGAACATGACTATACAATGGATGCTTTCTGAATTGATCAATGATAAAATCATTGCTCATAATATATTCTTTGACTATATAATGACAAAGAGGCAACAGTGAGTCTCAAAACTAATACATATGTAATACCAAAGTTCGTGTTGTAGCTTTTGACCTCTTTTTACTTATTAATTTCAGTACATTTTGGAATTGTTCGATGAAAAACACAGTTCTGTTGGTTACTACAATGGAGGTAATTACAGAAGAAAAGCTCATACAAATGCTCAATCCTTACCTTTGACAATCAACTCAGGTCCTGCCCTTTGAGCATACTCAGTCCAACTGCCATCATACACTTGAATGCCTCCTTTGTTATAACTAATACTATCCAAGGCTGCTTTGAGGATACAAGCAGTCACACCTGTACCGCACATGACTGCAATTGGTTTGTCTGGAATAACACCAACCGAATTAAATAATCTCTCGAGAAGTGTTTTTTCCAAAAAGACATTATCTTCTTTATTTAAAACTTTAGTAAATGGCAATGATTTAGCACCTGGTGCATGTCCACTAGGTAAACCAGGTCTTGGTTCTGGTGCCTCACCTGTGAATCTATCAAATGATCTTGCGTCCAGTATTGTATATTGATCTCTCTTGCTTTTGGTGGAAACAATATCCACGAATTGATCAAAAGATAAAACTGCATTATCATCAAATGTCGAGTTGTAATTGAACTCTTCTTCAATTTTGACCTCGTTAGAGCGCTCTAATGGGTAGCTATATTTTTCATAGGTTGGGAAATTGTCCAATAGATAAACGTTTTCATGACCAAAAGTTTGGAAAGTCCATGCTACCCTTGGTGATGAAAAATTACCAACTCTATCATATACTATTAACTTATCAGAATTCTTGATCCCAAGTTTATTTATAGCAAAGTTGAAATCTTGAGTATTTGGAAGCATATGTGGATATGAAGAATTTGGATCTTTAACACCATCAACGTCAAAGAATCTTGAGTTGGGCAATCTTTTTTCATTGAACTCAGCAAATGCATCTCTTGGATTATTTGGCATATACCATGATGCATCAACGGGGATGATTCTAGAATCTGATCTTGCTGTTCCTAACAAAGCTCGGTAGGAAACTGGTGAAAGGAGTTTAATAGCTTGTTTGGACATGATTGGGGACTAGAAATGATTCAAGAACTAACTTAAGAGAGGTAATTTCTCATTCGTGATCCTCAATGAGGTTGGTTCTTTCTAGTATCCCAAAACTAAAATACACTTGATGAAAGTATGTTATCACTCAAATAGTTACTCTACCCAGTCGTTCACAATTTCCAGGTGAAGTCGCGAATTAAAGACCACCCCCGAGCTTACCTAATTATCATCCCACCAAATTGACACTTATTGTACAGTAGCTAGTAATGGTAATCTTATGCTATCACGTGCAAAGTGGAAGACGTCGATGCATTTTTGGACTTAAACTCCCACACAAGATCTCGATTATTTAAAGACAATGTCGAATAAACAAAAGTCCGCTTCACAAGACTCATCAGAGTTTCAAATTAAGTCTCACAAATAAAAATAAAAGGCCTAAAAACAAAGAAAACCAGTATCAATGGATCTTCCCATTGAAGTATAAAGCCCGATATGGATAATAAAAAATTTAAATCGTTTCTTTTGTTTTACCTAATTTGGCTGAGGACTATATAAAAATTAGTAGCTCATCGCATAGAAGCAAAAAAAAAAATACTTCACAAAGACTTATAGTTGATCTGATTGATTTGTATAATAAGGTGATCATCTTTCTCATTTGATCATATAGCTCAGTATAGATTCATAAAAGCTTTCTGCATACGTTCCTTGTTAAACGACTTTATTGCTTCTCTACAGCTATACCAGATTCAAACCCCCCCAGTTGGTCCGGTTAATATCAAGTCATCTCAAAACACGTTTTCCACTGAACATGACGATAGATTTCATAAATCACTCCACACAAATAAATCTTTCAGATTCCTTTGAAGTATTACAAACCGAACACGGTAGAGCTTGCTTTGCTACAACAGCTATCGCCAAAGGTACGGATATACTTTCAACTACTGATCTTCATCCTTTTGGAGCAACTGTATTATATGAGTTTAGAAAAGAAGTTTGTTCATTTTGCTATCAGTACAAGTTTGGTGAATACTGTAAGTTCAGACTTCCTAAACCAAAAAGTATTCCTTTGAAGCAAAAATATCAAGGATCGGGATTATGGTTTTGTTCAGAAAAGTGTGTAAACAGATGGAAAAATTATGATTCAAATGATGAATTAAGTCTGATATTTGAAACTTTACTTGAACAATTTCAGATAAAGTCCAAAAACCAACTTGTTGATGACATATATCAAGTTGAGAATGAGAAATTGAGCAAAGTGAATCTAACTTTGGAGTATGTAGAGAATTATTGGCAAGAAGTCAACGAATGGGAGAATAAACTTTCAAAGATGAAAAAGACTAAACTACTTAATCAATTACCCACTATCAATGACGATGATTATGGTACCATTAGGTTCATCACTTTAATCTTATACAACATAAAGCATAATCATGAATCCTTGAAGTATTTTCACGAACTTCAGTCTAACGAATTGCAAAAAATTTCAAAATATCCCATCTTATTGAAATCCTTGACCAACATATATAAATTCCTGAGAATACTACTCCCAGAATCATTACAGCCACTGCTTAATATAAAAACTTTAAGACTGATTGCTGGTCGTGAGTTTGGTAACTCTTTTGGTATTTGGCAATTGGTGGATGATGACTCTTCTGAAAATAAAGAGTTCTTGGGATATATGTTACATCCAGAAGCGTCCTTTTTCAATCATTCATGCAAACCAAATTTGAAAAAGTACAGAGTTGAAAATCAAATGTTTTTTCAAACTACTCGTGATATCCAAATTGGAGAACAGTTATGCATTGATTACTACCATGTTTTAGATGAGCCCTTTGCTGTCAGACAGAAGACTATGATGGACAACTGGTTCTTCAATTGTTCTTGTGAAAGATGTATCGTAGAATCTTCAGCACAGTTGGTCGAAGAGCAAATATCAAAAATGTGAATTGTCAAGAAGAGCATCTTCTAATGCTGAATTGCTGACACTGGCTGCTGTTTAGTCACGGTGACACGTTAGTATCTCAGTTACAAAAATAACCGCATTAAAATATACATACATGACAAATTAGAGATCGAAGACTCTGTAGTTGCACGAGCTGTCGTTTGCGGTGTTAACACTTTTGATTTATTGGAGACATGGCCCACAATATTAGCATCTCTATCTTCAGCAAACTCAACACCATTCTCATCGTCATCATCATCCTCTTCCTCTTGTATATCTTTGAAGGTGGGTGGTATTTTAGAGAGAATTCTTGAACGATGGAGTAGGAGTGAACCTTTATCGAATTCACTCTCATCGGAAGAAGATGATGATGATGCATTGTCACTCTGAGAATTATCATCGCTATCACTTTGAACTAGATCTTGAAAGTTTATAGTCTTTTTAACAGGACTGCCAACCTCATTTTTGGAAAGATGTATTACAGACGAACTACCACGTCTGTTGAATATGTTTATATCATTAGCATCTAATGTTCGCTTGGAACCTTCTGCGCTAGTAGTATTTCTCCATGGTTGAGGGGATGCACTTTTCTCTTCCGAGATGGTGTCTGTTGATAATGCTCTTCCATGTATTTTGTTCTTCAATTGTTCCAACTCTTGTTCATACAGCCAAAACGCTTGTTGTTGTAGGAATGTTACAGGGGCACCAAATTGATTTGATCTATAATTAACATTTGTCAGTCAAAAAAGAAAACCATAATGATATATACTACTCAAATCTGCAAAACTCACAAGTGAGACCCTAAATCGTAAGTTAGTATAAGGTAAAATCCCCAAAAGAAAATCGAACCACCGCAGTATAACCTAAGTTTATTACTTACAATCCACTTCCGTTCTTTTTGATTTGGATATTATGGCCCATAGTTGTTCCTCCTTATTCTCACTCCAACTAATCTTTGGAGGATCAACAAATCCATTCCTCTCCACTGGTATCTTTAAGTATACAGTCTGAGTTGGTGCCATCGTGAAATTGATTAGTTTACTCTTTTTTCAACCTCTTCAACACTCTGTCAAATTGGTATACCCCAAAATTACATTTTAAATATGTCATTTTTTGACATCATCGCGATCATAGCTTTTGCCTTCCCCAAATAAGCAAAAAATGAAAATTTAACTCAATCATCAATACAACAATTAAACGATCAAACAACCATAGAATTACTCAGCTTTTTAGTAGAGAAGAGAGGAATAATTTGCTATTTATTGAAATGAGAAAGATGTGTTAAATGGAGCCGCTGAAAAACAGAGATAGGGAACACTTACTGGCCACTGGCTATGGCTCACTTGAAGACAATGAGTTTAAGATACAACTAAATAATTTCGATAACTACCAAAATGTTCCTTCTGTGTTTGATAGATCTGGACCTCCACTGGGAACAGATAAAGGCTACACATATTATAACGTACCTGTAGTGAGAATCTTTGGTTCGCTGCCCACAGGACATAATATACTTGCTCATGTGCATGGTGTATACCCTTATGTCTACATCGCCTATGATAATCAAAACTGTTTTGAATTGCAAAAGAAACTAGAAGAAGCTGTTGCTTTCTCCTTGAAACGTAACAAAGACGCTGATGATGGTGATGCAGAAAAAAAAGTGTTTAAATACATTGCACATGTTTCATTATGTAAAGGTGTTCCGTTTTATGGTTATCATGTTGGTTTTCAGGCTTTTTACAAAATTTACTTGTTGAATCCATCCTATTCTAATAGAGTAGCTGATCTCCTAAGGGATGGGAAGGTGAATAATAAGAACTACGATGTGTTTGAAGGACATATACCATACAGTCTTCAGTTCTTGGTCGATTTTAACTTGTTTGGTTGTGGCTGGGTAAAACTCGACGATTTATACATAAGACTCCCGATAATAAATGACGAGTCCAAGAAGACGGATGATTTGGTAGAATATATGATGGGTTATGCCACGACTGATATTGAAAGGATTGGAAATGGTGCATTGGAGATTGACGTTTCAGCTCAGAATATAACGAATAGACTAGAGCTAGTAGAGAGAAACTTTCATCATGATTTTTTGGAGAAATTTAATCCACTATCCTCCAACATATACATCCAAAGTACAAAAGATCTATGGAAGGATGGTGAGTTTCAAAGAAAATCCAAAGGTAAAAGTGCATATTCCTCTCCCCCATCAATGGATCGAGATCCCAATATTTCCTGGGTTGACGATAAGGAAAATAAATCTATGTTTGATTACATAAAGACTCTGAACCCTGGTGTTGATGCATCTGATCTTAATTTCAATTCTTTTGTGAAAACTAATTCCAAGCTAGAAGATATCCCGACAGCTTTTGAACAGGTTTCTGAAATGTTTCAGCAACCTCAGTTTGACGTAGAACCTGATATCGAGAAGGATGAACAAGATGATGAGGACTTCGAGAATGAAGACTATGTGGAACCAGAGCCCTTCATCGATCTTGAAATTGAAAATGATAAACGAAGACTAGCAATTTTCGAAAATGAACCTTCTGATGATGATATCGAAAAGGAAGACCAAGATGATGATTATGATGATGCATCTGGTGACCTTCAACCCAATGACACAACTAGACCCAATATCTCAAGCAATGGCCCTAGCCAAATCAATCCTCATGACATATCTGATATCCAACTCACCCAGATATTGAATAACAAGTTTAGCTTGAAAAGGAAATACTCTCAAGCTTTCCAGCCTATCATCAGACCTTCCAGTCAACCTTTAAATATACCTAAAATTGGTATCAAAAGACTTACATACCTGACACCCCCACCAGTAGAGTTGAACTTTGAAGCATACGGTCTACCCAAAATTGATTATGATGACCCTTTCTATATGGAACCACCTCCAAAGCCCTATATATATTCCGGTAAAAAATTTAAGCTTGGATCTAAACTTTTAGAATATTTGAAACCTGGTGAGGTCAACGGTGAATCTATGAAGTATAGCAAAAGTAGTAATCCTTTTATCACTTCTCCGAAGAACCTTAACGTTAAGAGATGGAAATATACCAAGGCACCACCATCATATTCAACTGTGGAACTGGCAACTCAGCAAAAGAGTTTTACTACCCAAATAGGCGTGACTCAACGTCCAAAATTTGGTACACAGAAGACCATTGAAAGAAGACCTGATGGCTTCGTTCCTTTAAGTTTACTGGTGATGGAATTGTTTGTCCCCACTAGGGGTGAATTAAAATCTGATCCTGCGCATGATGAGATTGCAAGTATATTTTGGAAGACTGTTGACTCCTCGGGGATTAACGAGGGTCTGTTTATCCTTAATCCACGTCAAGTCATTCCTGATTATGAAACTCTAATATTCTACGACGAACTAGAAATGTTTGAGAAATTTGCCGATTTTGTGAAAGCGTTTGACCCTGATATTATTTCTGGGTATGAAGTTCATGCCTCGTCATGGGGTTATCTGATCGACAGGGCAAGGACAAAGTATGAGTTTGATTTCATGAATCAATTGTCTCGTGTGAATTTCAAAAGCCATAATAAAATGGGTGATCATTGGGGTTATACACATACGTCCAGTATAAAAATTTGTGGGCGACATGTATTGAACATTTGGAGACCCTTGAAAGAGCTGAAACTTCAAAGAAACAATATCGAATATGTCACTTATCACCTTTTGCATGAAAGGGTGCCTCACTTCACTGACTTTTCGCTAACAAGAATGTATAAATCTGCCAGCTTTTTGGAGGTGATTGATCATTTTATGAAGAGAATTGATATTGACTATAGATTAATCGAAGCTGGGGATTTGATTATCAGGGCTGCTGAGGAAGCCAGATTGATTGGTATTGATTTCTATGACGTTTATTACAGAGGTTCACAGTTCAAAGTTGAGTCACTGACAATTAGAATTGCCAAACCGGAAAATTTTATGTTACTCAGCGCAAGCAAGAAACAGGTTCGAAAACAGAAAGCGTTAGAGTGCATCCCGCTAGTCATGGAGCCTGTGTCAGCGTATTACAAAAGTCCTTTGATTGTGTTGGATTTCCAATCGTTGTACCCTTCTATCATGATTGCGTATAACTACTGTTACTCAACATTGTTGGGAAGATTACGAAATTATAAAGCTGGGCAGAATGTTATCGGTGTGACCAAGATCAAACATCCGCCTGGACTATTGAAGCTGTTGGAAAATGATATTAATTTATCCCCCAATGGACTTATGTTTGTTAAATCGAGGGTTCGCAAATCGTTATTGGCCAAGATGCTGGAAGATATACTGGACACGCGATTCATGGTCAAGTCTACCATGAATTTTCTTGATAATAATATGTTGAGACTTTACAATAATCGACAACTTGCCTTAAAATTGACAGCAAATGTCACCTATGGTTATACTTCTGCTTCATTTTCTGGTAGAATGCCATGTTCCGATATAGCAGATGCTATCGTTCAAACGGGACGTGAAACTCTTGAGAAGGCGATCGAATTGATTGAAAATGAAAAATCATGGGGTGCAAAAGTTGTCTATGGTGATACTGATAGTTTATTCGTTTATCTACCAGGGCGATCACAAGAGGATTCATTTGTAATAGGTAAGGAAATAGCAGATGCTGTTACTAGAAGTAATCCAGATCCTGTAACCTTAAAATTTGAAAAAGTATATCATCCAGCAGTACTAATGGCAAAGAAAAGATACGTTGGATATTCTTATGAGCAACTTAACACTGTGCCTAAGTTTGATGCAAAAGGTATTGAAACGATTCGAAGAGATGGTCATCCAGCACAACAGCATATTGTTGAAAAATGTCTAAGAATGTTATTTGAGACAAACAATATCACCAGTATTAAAGGATATGTACTTGATCAATTCAACAAGATCTTATACAATGATGTTTCAATCCAAGATTTTTGCTTTGCGAAAAAAGTTGCAGTTGGTACTTATAAAAACCCACCGCCTGGGGCCATTGTAAGTGAAAAGAAAATGGAGGTTGATGCAAGAGCAGAACCACAGTTCAAAGAGAGGGTTCCTTACGTTATTATTGAAGATCCTGGAAAGATTTTAAGAGAACGTGCTAGATCTCCTGAAGATTTCATAAAATTTGATTATAAGTTGGATGGTGAGTACTATATCGTCAAGACACTCATTCCACCATTGGAGAGAATTTTCAATCTTTTGGGAGTTGACGTCAGACAATGGTATAGCGATATGCCCAGAAGAGTTAAAAGGAGTTCTATCTATAGTAGGGAATGCTTATCATGTGGTGTGTCATCCAGGGAAAAACTATGTTTGGCATGTAAAAGAAACGAACTACAAACAATGCTGAATTTGAAACAAAGAATGAAATCTGCTGAATTGAGGTTAAAGAATGTTTTGGTTGTTTGTCGGGAATGTTCTGAGAGTATTACTAATTACTGTCAATCTCATGATTGTCCACATTATTTTGCTCAAGTTCGTGAGACAAAGAGATTAAAGGAACAAGATGCAACAAGAAAACTACTATCGAAGCCACTAGGCTGGTGAATCAAGTTTGAATATACCCCCACATTGTCATATATGTATATATCTATTGTAACTATTATAGAGTTAAATATTAGGTTGATTTCAAGTACTCTTGGAGAGCTTCAACTGCTAATCCATGATCTTCCCATTCTTTCAAACCACTGATGACCAAAGTAGCAATTGTTATATCTGGAGCACTGCGCAATCGTAATGGGAACCCACCACCATAAATTGTGTATTCCTTAGGATCTAAAAATAGATCTTGTAAAGTTCTATTCTTTGATGCTAATAGTTTACCAAATCTATGACTACTACTTTCGAATCTCAAAACAACGTTTCTCTTTTTCTTTAACCATTCTTCGTTATCTGGGGCAATTTTCCCTTGATAAGCTCTAAATAGAGTGGCACCACTTGAAGTTGTAATGTCAATTACAACAGTTTGATTTGGGAATCTTTTTGAAGCAATACGTTTAACAGTAGCACCCAATTCGAAAGATGAATTACCATCAAGTGTTGGGATTTTCAAATCGACTTCTTGTTGATCAAGTTCCTCTAAGGTTAAATTTGCACTCATCTTGTATTATTTCGATACTGATTGATTACCGTTAGTTAATTCTAGTTGATACACTTGGTGGAGTTTTTACTGAATTTATATATTTGTTGAATTTTCTTCGAGTTTATTTAAAGATGGAAATGAGGTCCGTCAAAGACTGGAGAGCAACCGTGTATTTTTCAATCGGCTAATATAGCCTACAAAGCCGAAGGAGATGCGGTTTGTGTCACTCCGAACACCGATTCTGTTGATGATTTTATCAACAAAAAGTCCATAGATATTTGACGATGTGCATTCAAAACAGTATCTCTTTCACTACCCATGAGTGGCATCAGGTGTCTGTATGTGTGTTCCTCTTGAATGGGGCGATATACTCCGTTCGAATCTAAATTGAATAATATTAGACTGTAAAAGAAGGACAAAACAAGTCATTCTAGAAAATGTGTCAAACCACAAAGAGCTGCTCGATATTAGGCTTTTGTGTGATTTCTTCATCACTCATCCAATACTGTTTGCGGGCCTTATACTGATCTATGCTAATATGAGGTGTTGTATCTATGACGTCTGACAATGGTACATTTATCAACACCTTTAGTCTTTAATCTTTATTGAATTGGCTAACATCTCAGCTATATACATTCGCTTATAAGCCGCCACATAATTATTTGCTATCTATTCACCTTATTATTTGAGTCATTGGTGTAAAAATATCAAAGCACCCATTCAAACCAGTTTTCCATTGGACAAAAAATGTTTGAAAGTACGCTCGTTGCTAATTCTAATGATTTGAATCAACACTTTAATGACAATACGACAAGATCTTCCAAATCAAGAATCACCTCATTATCAAGTCTATTGGGTGAACCTGGTGCTCCCAAGAGAGATAAATTAGGCATAAAGAAACTAGCCAAGGCATGTTCGAGATCATTTGCATCTTGGAATGATAGTAGTCGAGGTAATGGTACTGGATCAAAACATACAATCAAATCATCTCCTCCTCTACTTGATGGAGGTCAACAACAGCTGGATTCATTCAACTTAGAGACTTTATCTTTATTACAATTATCTCGTCGTCATTTAAAGAAGCAAAACAACTTTACCGTTACAGCAAATGTTGATGGTGATACGGAATTGAAACCTAACTACGAGTATAATCTACACAATAACTCTTTGGAGAAACTCAAGATGGATGAACCGGTTGTTTCGATGTTGATGGCGGAGGATAAGAACTCAAGAGATGAAAAATCTGTTTCAAAAGAGTATGATGTTAAGGGTGCAAATCAGCTAATTGAAAATCATACACATTCCCAAGTGACTACGAACAAGTCTTCATTTTTAGCCAACAACAATAATCTTGTTAATGTTGAGTCATCATCTTCACAAAGAGTTATGATGAGTACTGCCATCTCAAGTAATGAAGAAGGTAGAAGAGTTGTACATTTGAAAAACTTCCCATCTTTTGTTGGCTTGAAATCTGTTATTGCTCAAATATGTGGTGGTCCAGTTGAAAAGATTGTTCTTCATAGTTTAGAACCATCACTTGAAGGAATAGATCAAAGTCGAATTCAATTGAAGAACTGTGTACTAGAACTATGGTTCTTGGATCAAAAAGATGCCAACAGTTTTATGGAGTATAGCTTAAGTGGATTGTTTCTAATCAATGGGTTTCACATTATCCCAAATTGGGCTCCACGGTCAACACCTTCTATTACTACACCATTGACAAAGATTGATCAAACAAAATCAGCACCATATCATCAAGAACCTCCAAGGGAAGTTGAAGAGGAGATGATCAATAATGGTGCACGTCGTTGTTTGATATTGAAGAAAGTTGTTGTTAAAAAGAATAAAAGTACAACTACACCAACTAATTCAATCTCAAAAAAGAGAAATTATCCTTCACCCAGCACATATTACTCTGATCTAAACCTCTTAGATATTAAGCATGACTTTAGTCTGTTTGGTGACATTTTAGATATATCACCGGTGATTTCAAAGAAACTTTGTATTTCAATTCAGTTTTTTGAAACTTATTCAGCAATTCAAGCAAAGAGAGAATTTGATAATCATTCTACAGAGTTTTTCACCAAGTATAAAGATTGGACTCTATGGTATGGGAAGGATCCAACAGAAAAACCATGTTTCCAGATCTGAGCTTTTTATAAACTAGTAAATATCAATTTTGACCTCAATGTAATTTGTAGTTCCCAAAATGACCATCGCCATCTCATCTCATCTTCTACCGAGCTCCATTGAAAAATTTCCCCGGGGGAACTCAGGCGACATGAAAATTTAATTATAATTATTATGAACATCAAGAACTGTACGTTGATGAGATACTTCAATATCAAGTCTCTTCTTTCACTCATAGAAGACATTCACTTATTTTTTAATATATAATGAACAACCGACTGAGGATATTTGTGCAGAGATCTCTAGCGTCTCCAATCTCTCTGAGACATCTATCAACACTGCCGACTGCTGATATTGAACTTCAAATAAAGAGTAACCCAACACTATTCAAAATATGGAAGTATAAACCTTCTGGACCAACAAGTTCTGAAATTAATGAATCATACAATGCTGTTAGTACCTTGCCAATCTACATGAAAACAAAATCTGAAATTTTAACAGAGTTGTTATCCAAGGAAACTAAAGAAGGTCAAAGTGTGCCAGATGCCACCACCAGTGTATCATCAACTTTGAAATTCAAGCAGTATTTTGCATATACTAAGAACCTTATAACTTTTTATAAACTTGGAGTTAAGAACGTTTGGAATAATCAAAAGTTATTAAAGCAGTTGAAGAAGAAATACTACGTTGAAGAGGTTGGTGTGAAAGGTTTGTTGACCAAAAGACAGGTTCGTAATGGGAAGGATGTGTTGAATGTCATAAACGAGGTTAGATCCTTGACTAGGATTGAAAACGACGCTTTGAATCAAACGAACACTGCTAATGTCTCCTCCAAGACAGCTGAAGATGTTGTTAAGGAAAATCCATTAGATGCAGCACCAATCACTTCTTTAAACATAACAAGATCAGAATTACAACTAATTCTAAGAACAGAACGTGATTTCCCCAAACTTCCGCTATTCAGCGTCATTCTATTGATATTTGCAGAAATGACACCATTTTTATGCTATATCTTCCCAGAGATAACACCAAGTACTTGTAATCTACCTTCAATTTTACAAAAGGTATATTCATCCAGATCCAAGGCATTCACAAAACTTGCAGAGTTGAGATTAGATGACGCTACCTGTGTTGACAGTTATAACAAGGGGTCTGTACCAAGAACTGGATTACAGACTGAAGGGGAATTAAGATTGTTGTGCCAAGGGTTTGGATTAGTCAATAGATTGATCCCAATTGGGTTTTATTCCCAAGAGACTCTAAAAGAGAAGTTGAAATGGAAGTTGATCGAACTTGATATTGATAACGATTTCCTATTACAAGAAGTTGTGAAATCAGATGGAGTAACTCACTCTTTGGGTGTTTGGGAACTATCAAGAGCGGAGCTTTTCAAGAGTTGCCTAGATAGAGGGTTGCTAAATTGGCAGGTTGTTAAAGATGGAAGTGAGTTTAACGAGGATGAGTTAAGATGGAAGTTGATACAACAGTTGGCTCTTGTTCAGGGTGATAAAAATGTCTTGAGTTCTGGGAAAGATTTGTATGGACTGAACTTTTTGGAGTTGAAAAATACTCTGAGTTTTAGAGATTTTGAACAATCTGAAGTTGAAAGAATTTTTGCATTGAAGATTTGATATGGAAAGAGGTCCTACAATTAAGTTCATAAGTCATTATTTATTAGATGTTGCTAGGTGATAAAATGTATATAGAATAAAGCTTTCACTGATCATCTATAACTTTGTAGATGAGCTTCATGATCTTCCACAAACCGATGTGTATGATTTGAAGCCTTTTTAACAATTTCTTCACAGTGTGCCTTTGAATTATGACACTCATTTTGATTTAAAACCAAACAACATTCGATTTCATCAAACCATTCATCTTGGAAGATATCGTCAAAAGTTGCTCTTTGTGATGGATTTATTTCTAACATCTTGGATATTATTGGTCTTGCAGAGTGAGGTAAAAGTCTCATTAGTCTATATGGACCTTGTATACTATAAGATCCTTTTGGAGATTTATCATGTAAAGCAGATTTTTGCTCTAGTCTCTTGATTGATTGGGTAATTTCAAACTTGTCCCTTTGATCATTATGAGGAGCATGAACTTCTGTAACTTTTTCAATTTGATGTTCATGATCTATGGATGAGTCAGTTGTTGAATCAGAACTTCTTCTATAATCAGAATTATTGTCATTATTACTATTATTGTCATTGGAGATATTAAGATTATTCAGTTGTTCAGTGACTTTTTCGTTATTCTTAATCTCATTCATTCTTTCTTGTCTTCTTCTTAAGAATAACTCTTTGTGTATCTTTGCAGCTTTTTCATAATCATGAACCTTATCATCAGGTAGAGAATAAAGCATAAAAGACTTATCTGTATCTCTTGGATATTTCCATGGGAATCTTTTAATGGTCATACAACAGTAGATGATAGCAATTGACCAAATGTCTAGCAGTTGAGGATCGTAGTATTTTTGAACAGTTGGAGGTTCATAGACTTCTGGAGCCATATATGGATCTGAACCAACTATTGTCTTTTTAACTTTAATGGGTTTTTCACTCTTTCCTTTATCCTTATCATAAGATTTGAAAACAATTGCAGAACCAAAATCAACAATTTTCAGTATACCTTCTCTTGTAACGACACAATTGTCAAGTTTTAAATCTCTATGGGCTATACCTAAAGTATGTAAATAGTTGACACCTGAGCAAATCTGTTTAAAGAAGCAGTTAATCTCTTGTCTTTTCAAATCTGCTTTCATCACCAAGGCAAAGAAATCATATGGACAGTACTCCATAATTTCATAGTAGTGTAAATCATTTGGTTGTTCGATATGAATGAAATCTATAGTTTTAATAACGTTTTGATGGTTTAAATTATTACCTATTGAGAATTCTATTTGACATTTTTTAATATATTCCTTTGTCTGTTCATTTGCATGTTTGGCTCTAAATTCTTTTATTGCTAAAAGTTTGTTATCCTTTAACCTTGTTACAGTTTTAACTGAACCACCTGCACCAGATCCTAATAGATCCCCTAATTTGTAGCCATATTTGTTGATCAAGATATCGTTTAACGATACAGGTTCTTTCTTGCTGTTGTTGTGATTTCTTTGTAAGTTGAATGAAGAAGACGATATGAACGAAGCTTTAGTCTTGAACGTTGAAGGTTTAAAGAATTTTTTAAGTTCAACCATAGAAGAGCTGTGGTTCTTATCTTTGTAAGTAAAAGTTGAATCATCGTCATCGTTCAGTACTACTGTAGTGTTATCCAGTGAAGGATTGGGTATGACAGAATCATCAGATCCTAAAGATACTTGTGAACCATTTGATTTTGAAGAAGAGTTCTTTTGTAATAAAGAGAAATGCATCTTTAAATATTAGTGACTCTCAACTATAGATTTTTTCAAGTCGTGTAGAGGTTGAACAATGGTGCACAAGTAATGATATATATATATGGATGAATTATACCACAAATCCCACTCAAGCTAAAAGACACATATATAAATTCCATGTCAGAAGGTTGTCTATGCGTGCGTACATACATATATATAAAAGAAATAAACCAACGTATTAATGACTTAAAGAAGAATAAAATGAATAGATAAATCAATGATGTCAAAAGAACCATGGAGTTTGTAATCCGGAATGATAAAACAACTCAAATGTAAGTTGAATCTATTGTTAGTAAGCACAATATACTACTATTGAAACTGATAATTGCAGATTTATTGATCAGATATGCGAGTCTGGAGTACGAAGAAAAATTTAAAACGGTGTTTGCGCTTATTGTTTAAAAAAGCTTACTCTCGCTGCCGTAATAACCGGATAAAAAAAAAGAATAAAGCTTGTTTTTTTTTTTTTGATCTACAACAGAGAAATTCAATTTAGGCAGTTGAAAATATTAAGATGTAGAGGCAAGATAAATGTGGGACGAGGTGGGGATGGGGTGGATTAGGTGTTGGATGAAGGGTGATGGGAAATAGTAGTGGATGACTGCTGACAAAAGTGGACTTTAAACTATGTACCAGTTGCTAATTGCTAATGATGGTTGGTCAGCAAAAGGTGTATTATTAAGCTCATGTCAAAATTCAAATTTCAAATCAATCTTGTGACGGAAATGAAAGCCCGAAAAAAAAAAATCTGTCAAATTTATAAAGTACCGCGGAATTACTTCTCACTTATCACTTTTAATGAAGAATTGAATCAACAAAAGCAACGTTGACTAAATAGGCAAAAAACAACTTCTCTTAATGCAAAGAACAAAGCTCGTTCTTTTCATTTCTGTGATCAGATCCAATTAGTATGATACCCAAGCAATTAATGAGATGGATGTTGATTTGCTATAGAGTTGAAAAAGAGAGCTCATTTTATGATTCTTCAACTTGATTTGGTTTTACTCAGATTAGATTTCGTGAAATTGAGTACTCTTACAAATCTATCTTTGTGACTGGGCTCTGTGACTATTTAGTCTTGATTATTTGGAATATATTGAAGCTTATGCTTAATAATATCGTTAAATTCACATTTATTTAAGATATCGATTAGATCTATTAATATAGAGATTGATGAACTATACATTAACGACAACACTAGATATAAAGATTACAGAACAGTGTCAATCTTTTAATTAAGCATTTTGATACATTGTCTTATCCATCAATACTGAACAATTTGGTAAAAGGCTTCAGATAAAGTGTGTGTTTTCCATCGATTGTTGGAAGATTTACTTCTTAAATATCTTCTCTTCTTTTCTATTCTCTTTTTGCTTAAATTTTAAGTTAAAAAAAAAAAAATTCATTACGTAAAAAATGTAAACAAACTGGCTTTGGGGTTCACAAGAGGAATAACCTTTACACCACACACCATAACCCACACAAAATGGGAACTTCAAGATCAACATCTTCGGCCTTTTACTATGGTTATGATATCATTAGCATGGCTTAATGTCATTAGGTGCATATTTGTTTGAATAAGAAATCCGTATATGGGGTATACCAGACCGCTGAGATAATACAACAGCAATAAAAAATGTCCTTCTTAACATCCAAACAAAAATCGGATCTTAACAACTCCATATTAAACTATCTTCAACCACTAGTATCAAATCCAGAGACAATATCGATTTTACAAAAAGATTTATCAATAGACGAACTGAAAGATGATAACGATCTTTTATCCAAGAAATGGAATGCCATTTTACGTCTACAGAAAAAGGTGATGGATTTGGAATCTCAAATAGATCAACTAACCAAACAACAGTCTTTATCATCGGTATCAAATTCCTTTTTCAACTCTATAAACAATGGTACTAATGATCTAACTAAACTAAACTGGGCCCCATCAAAAGTGAAGAAAACTTTGAATCATGACTCTTCAATAACTTCAATCGCTATACATCCAACGCTACCCTTGTTAATAACAGCTACTTCAAATGGTTCATTTTCCATTTGGAATTTATTAGATCTGGTACAACCAATAACAACCATAAAAGCTCATACAAAGGCTATAAATACAATGCAAATATCATCTGAGAAATTAGAACTTATAGAAGGTTCAAATGAAAAAGATCATGTCTTGATCACAGGATCCTCCGACTTATACGTGAAAGTTTGGGATTTGAAAACGTTCAAACTTATAAGGACCTTAACGGGTCATGAACATATCGTTTCATCAATTGTTTTCCAAAACCAGGATTCTGAGAAAATTTTCACATGTTCAAGGGATCAAACGATTAGATACTGGGATTTGAAACTGGGTTGGTGTTTAAAAACTTTTATAGGACATTCGGATTGGGTAAGATCTCTAGACGTTATAAATAACGACTACATCCTATCAGGTTCTAATGATACAAGTATAAGACTATCGCATGGTGAATCAGGAACTGGATTAGGTTTGATGATCGGTCATAATCAAGTTGTTGAAACGGTAAAGTTCATACCCAAAACATCCAACAAGTATATTGATAAATGGGTAAACTCATCGGAATTCATAACAAAAGAAGATGAAGATTCCTATAATTCTGTTGGATTCAAATACTGTTTATCTGGCGGTAGAGATGATCTGATTAACCTATGGCTGTTACCACTACCGATAATACGACCACATAACCACCCACTACCATCATCAAATCCTCATGGGACTCTATTGAAAACTTTAGTTGGTCATAAATCTTGGATAAAAGATCTTGAGTTTCATCCAAATGGGAAAATCTTGATAAGTTGTTCAGATGATAAATTGATAAAATTTTGGGATTTGAGCTCTGGTGATTGTTTGAAAACTTTGTCAGGTCATGAAGGGTTCATTAATACAATTGCTTGGGCTCCTTCCATCTTTGAAAGGGACTCCAATACCGATAGCATAACTAAAGATGAATATGAGGCCGAGAAACTGATTAACGATAATATGAGATGTATTTTCGTATCGGGTGGGACAGATAACACCGTTAAAGTATGGGACTGATGGTATAAAGTTGACTACATTAGATAAACTTAATATATTATGACTTTTATTGAAATCTGTCATCTCAATATATATAAAATAGAAAGATGATCTTTTGAATTACAACCATGATGGATGATTTGCTTAAAATTCAACGTTGGACAAAACTTGTCTGAAACTATATGGTTCGTACAATTTACCACCACCGACAAAGTATTTAGACATGGATTCAACCCAATGCAATCTTAAAGAATGCAACATTGCTGAAGTACCTTCCATAACAACCAATATAACAACGGTTAATACAAACCACATGGCAAATAATACAACTGTAGCAAATACACCTGAAACCCCTGTACCGCCAAATGCACCTTGAATGGTCATTGACCATAACACTGTTGATAGTTGAGCATGTGCTAATGATAAAGCCCAAAGTCTTAAATATGATGCAGTATGAGAAACAGAGTTTAAACAAAATTCAATGGTATGAATAACTTGATGAATCATGATATCACCAAAGTTATGCTCTTCATGTTCTTCATCATCGTCGTCATCTTCTTCCACTGGAGTGTGCGCTGCTGCTGCTGCATCAGAGTCTTGTTGTTCCTCATCTGATAAAGCATCATAGGCATGTTCTTCTTTACCCAGTTTATATTTGAAATACAATGGTTTTAATAATAACAACCAGGGAACACAGATTAATGCAATGAATAGTAAAAAGACTTGTAAAGTTTCTTGACCTTCATATAATCTTTCTTCAACGTTACCAGGCGATAAAAACATTGAAATCAACATGTTCAATAAACCTGGAGCTGGTTTACCAATTGCAATCCAATCAACAGACCATTTATAAACAATACAGACTGATAAATAACCAAATATAGATTGCATGAACAATAAACCTGGAATGAAATTACCAACAATATCAATGATCGAATGGAAGTGGACGTAGTTGACCAATGAGAACACGTATGAAAATGACATATGGATGAAACCCATCAAGATTGATAACTTCATTTTATATGAATTTGTAAATAACAGTGCATTTTCAGTCCCATGCCAAGCAGGATCAAGACCAATTGGATAATGACCAATTTTCTTTGCGAAAATAGTTTCACCTAATTCATGATCTGGCCATTCCCAACCTGATTCAAATAATGTTAAAGATTTGGAAAATATATCATTGTAAAAAAAACCTGTAATTATGGAAAAAATACCCATTAACAATAAAACATATCTACCAGAAAATGCCATATCAAAGATTTCATCTCTTTGAATTCTAGCAATTTTCTTTTCGTAAACGACCAACGTGGTGGCTACTAATGCCAAGATGACACCATGACCAACGTCACCAAACATAATGGCAAACATAAATGGGAATGTCACAATTGTTGGTAAACCTGGGTTAACTTCTTTGTATTGTGGGACACCATAGGCATCAACAATGTTCTGGAATGAATCGGTGAACTTATTGGTTTTATGATAGGTTGGTGGAGTTCTAGTAGTTTCTAGAATGTTGATAATAGACTGTAATCCACCAGTGGTAATTGACTGTAAGGTTATTTTCAAGTTGTCTAACCCTTGAGTTGGGATCCACCCTTCAGCAATCAGTATTTTTCTATTACTATCGTAATCGAAAAAGTTCAAAGTTTCGTAGACAGATTTTTCTTTAGCAATGACTTGAGACCAAATTGATAATTCTTCACCTATTGAGATTAATTCAGTGGTCAAAGTTCTAGTAGTGGTTTCTAAAACAGTGTTTAAATCAGCCAAGTTGTCATTAGTTTCAGATAGAACTTTACTTCTAACACTAAAATCTTGATCAATTTCAAAAATATCAGCATCCAAAGATTCAGCAATTTTAACAATTCTTTGAATAATTTCATGACCATGAGAGAAGACGATGAATACATCTTTATCAATCTTAGTCTTAGATTTTGGTTCATAGATTGGTTCTTGAATCTCAACTGAGTTTAATAGTAAATTACCCCTTAACACTCTCCATAAGATTTTCTCCAAGACATTTAATTTACTTCTTGGGATAACACCAGTGACAAAGTTGGCATTTAAATGTTCAGAGGTTCGATTTTGTTCTACATCTTCACCATCTTGATCAATATTGATCAAATTCTCTTGTGTTCTGGCATTTCTTGAAAAAAACTCATCAGAACCTTTCAAAACGTATCTCAATTGTTGCAAATCTTTCTTTCTCGTTTCCAAAGTTTCAGCGGAATCAACCAATTGAGTCAATCTTTGTTCTAAAAGTTGAGCATTTTCCACGTAATCGTCAATATCACTTGATTTCGCAGGTGGAACAAATTCTGAATTATTAATTCCATGTTCATCCTCTTCATCCTCATCGATATAAGGAGGAGGTTTTAATTCAATTCCACGATTTTCCAACTCTGATTTAAAATATCTATATTGTCGTTCAACGTTATCCAACCGTCTAATCTCTTTGACAAAATTTCTTTGGAAAGTGTTCACTTTTGAATTCAAATCCCTGAATTGAACAACACCTGATTTCCCGAGGGCGTAGACAGCATCACGACTTGTTTCAGTTGGAATGTACAGTTGTATCAGAGACATATCCGCAGAACCTATGACATGTGTTTGTTAGTAATTGGTTCAAACAATGGCATATTCTCATAGGTGGTGAAAAATATCCGTTGGTCTCGCCCTAGCTGAGCATATTTTAACTCCTGTCAAAACGCAGACAACAATTAGATGAGGCAGCTCTTTCAGGGCAAGCAACAAATTGAAACCTGGTTCAATACTTACGGAAGATAGCCTCCTCTCCTTCTCCAGTCATGATGGTAATTCGGCAGATAGCAATGGAGATTTAACAAAG
The DNA here is from genome assembly GCA_030574875.1 of Taiozyma peoriensis. NCBI lineage: Eukaryota > Fungi > Ascomycota > Saccharomycetes > Phaffomycetales > Wickerhamomycetaceae > Taiozyma > Taiozyma peoriensis. Next base: position 66,505 of record JAJMFM010000055.1, read on the forward strand.
GTGCTGTCCTCTTAGCTTCTTTTGATGCTAACTTTCTTCCTTGTTAAATTATTGATAACCGCTGAGCTCAAAAGAAAAATACAGCCCAAATCTTTCTTCATTTTGCTCGAAATTCAAATTTCGGTGAAGTTGATAGTGAAAACAGATTCGCGAAAAAGATAGAGAGAGAAAACCGGGCAGCATCAGCATCACCCGGCTATAATTCTTATTTTAACCTCATCTAAAGAACATACCATAATAACAGAGCGTGCGTGACTATATTGGAAAAGTGTTGATCTTCATGGTGATTTGGTTCATAAAGAATGATTTATACTAGACCAGTCAGGCGGGTATTAACGAGTTCAGACCTGGAAAAGTGGGAGAATAGCGAAACTCATGCTGAACTAGTGGACTTTGTTGCGTCATTGGCCACATCGGTTAATGGTAAAACTAATGATGATGATTGCTTGATTGGTGATTCGGTTCAAGGATTGCTTGATATACTGGATGATATACTCGTTATAGTAGGGAACCATCCTGTTAGTGATAAGGAGTCCTCAAGATTTGGTAAAATTGAATTCAGAGATGTTTACGATGATATCACTGATAGATCAAGAAACATAATACTTGACCATTTGCATCAACTTCCCGTATCAGAGGATAGTGATCCAACGGTTGAACTGACGGTATATTTTAACGAATCATGGGGCAATAGAACAAGGATAGATTATGGATCGGGTCATGAGTTGAACTTCTTAGCCTTCTTGTTATGTTTGAAGAAACTGGGCATACTGAATAATGAAGATTCAACGGCTGTGGTTTTGAAAGTTTTCAACAAGTATATCAAAGTCATGAGAACCTTACAAAGGGAATATTGGCTTGAACCTGCTGGATCACATGGTGTATGGGGGTTAGACGATTACCATTTTTTGCCATTTTTATTTGGTGCTTCACAGTTGTCAACACATAAGAATCTTCGTCCTAAATCAATTCATAATGATGAATTAGTAGAGATGTTTCATAAAAAATACATGTATTTCTCATGTATTCATTTCATCAATTCGATCAAAACTGCGTCATTGAGATGGCATTCACCTATGTTGGACGATATATCTGCTGTTAAATCTTGGTCCAAAGTTGCTGAAGGTATGCAAAAGATGTATATAGCTGAAGTGTTGGCGAAATTACCAATCATACAACATTTCTTCTTTGGTGAGATCCTTAAGGCACCAAGAGGTTGTTCGCCACCAAAGGAGCAAGGGCAACACAATCACAGCGAAGACTGTAATCATGAGCACTCTCATACAGACAACGATCCAGATGATAATCTCCCGAATCATCAACATACATGGGGTGATTGTTGTGGTATAAAGATTCCCAGTGCTATTGCTGCTCGTGAAATGAGCGACAAAGGAAATGTTACTAGCAAACCTTTGCCATTTGATTGAAATATACAAAAAGGGCTATTTATTTTTACAAACTGTTCGTAAATACAACATAATCATAACTCGTTAAACTAAATACGCACAACATGTCGTCGGCCAGATGACTTATCACCAACCAAATCTCAATTGTGCAGCTGTGAAAACTGGTGGTTTCCAAACAATTAAATCCGGCGTTATGGTACGTCTCTTCTTCTTCTTCAGCTTTTCATACTGTTCCACAATTTGATCACTCAAGTATATCACATGTTGACCTTTGAAGTATTTCAACATCGATAGTGTTTGAGAAGTATGTAATATATCCGTCGTTGTCATCGCAGTCTTTTGACTAATCTCATCAATTGTAATGTATTCACTCTCACTCTCTATCAATAACGTTATTATCGTATCTGCCCAATAGGCTCTATATGATAACAAACCTAAATCTGACAAGGGCTTTTCTGGTGAACCAACTTTACCTTCTTTTTTACTGAGTTCGTATGAAAATTCAATCAACAGTCGACCATAACCCATTCTCTGATATTGTGGCAATGTTAAAATACAAGCTAGATTATAGCCTTCAGCACTTTCCTTTTCTTTGGAGAAGTATCCCACTAGATGATGACCTTGTTCATCTCTTCTTGTCATACAGTAGAATAAGAATGGATCAACATCATAGTACAACGTTTTATGATCTAAGAACAGTTTTGAAAACAAACAAACGTTACGACACCATGTTCTTTGTTTCCGTCCATCAATTTCAAAGAATGAGATATAATCATCTCTATATATTTCATTGCCTGGTGGATGTCTCAGTGTACACTTCGCTCTATATCTTTCAAATTGTTTCTTAGAACCAAAGAACTGTAGTGTAAAATCATCAATATATATAACATCCTCCTCTGTTAGTTCAACGGGATATGGCGAAAAATACCATGGTTCAATTTCATGATTACCCATAATAACCTTACTCAAATTACGAACTCTTGCCACTTCACCAGAATTTTGAGTCATTGAACCTGAAGTTCTTAGTTTTTCAATCTCATCTTCCCTCGATATCTCTTCATTATGTATACCTTGAACATTCAAGTTGTCCAAATCCATGACATCGTCATTTCTACCACTAGGGGTTTCAACTTGAGGCACAGGTGTACCAGGGGCATCCTTCTTCTTATTCTTCTTGTTATTTTTGGTCGAAGTGTTCTTTGACTTTGAAGGCTGTTTCTCCTTCTTTGTGGCTTCCGCTTTTGGTTTAGGGAAAGTAACTGGACGTGTAAAGTCTATTCTATCCAGCTCTATCCATTCATCCAATCTCTTGTTATACTCCGAATAATGAACATAGAAGACTTTACGACCTTTTTTCAGATGTATGGATAACAGTTCAGCAGCTCTTAAATCACCATCTTTGTCAACAAAGCATTTACAACCGACGACTAGATCATCTGGCTTGGCTAGTTTCACTTCGCCTTTTGGCTCATTGGAATTGGAGTCTGGCTCAGGTGTCCCCAAACTCATCTTTGCAACTAACGATGATGACCTTTGAAGTCAAATTAGGCGTCTGTTTCTTGACAAGGCTCTGTATTTTAAGCATGAATTTACAGATGCTTATTTCTTACCAAAAAAAAAAAAAAAAAAATAGAAATAAACACACCCGGACACCTACTATCTCAAATCAATGTCGAACGAAAGGCTGAATTTGGTGGTTACACTGGGCTTTGAACAAGTCTTCTATTATTGAAGATCAGAGAAGGTTTCAGTTTAACAGACTACATGCTTTCAAAGTGCAATTTTTGTTTGCAAAATTCGTCTATTATTAATACCTTTGTTTGTAATTATCAGGATCGAATTCTACCCCAGGATGTGTCTCTGGAGTAGCTTCGGGATCCTCTCTCCAGATCTTGATACTTTTATCAGCTTCACCAGTGATCAATCTCATACCGGTTTTGTCAAAGGTACTGGAATAAATACCAGCTTCAGATTCTAATGAACCAGGAAGTGTTGTTGTTTTCAAGTTTTGAAACTTATGACCAGATTTCCAATCGAAAAATGACATAGAACCATCATCACCACCACTGAATAGAACATTATCCTGATTTATTGATAGTGTATTTATTATACCCTTATGATGCGGAACACAGTTCTGTAGAAATTTGCCCTCAGGAAACTTCCATTGTTTAATGGTATCCGGAGAACCAGTGGCAAAAGTATACTCAGTTGGATGTAACGCCAATGCTCTAATCGATTTCGTGTGGTGAGTTAACACGGTCTGTGTTTTACCAGCAGCTAGATCCCAAAGCCGTATCGTCTTATCGTTAGAGGTACTTATAATCTGAGGATCCGTTGCTTGACATTTGATCTGGGTGATGGGATTTTTATGACCAGATAAGGTGAATATCCCAACACTGGTTCGTATATCCCACACCCTAACTGTTGAGTCTCTACTACCACTCACAACAACATCCAACGTCGGGTGGACATCCAAAGAGTAAACACCCGAAAGGTGTCCATAGTAGTCTCTTATGATTTTGTTCTTCTCAAGATCCCAGCACTTGACTGTCTTGTCCTCAGAACCACTGAACATGTAGGGGTGTCTATCTGAAATGGCAATGTCTCTTACAGCCATTGAATGACCTGTTAAAGTCAGTTTCAATTGACCTGAGGCAAGATCCCATACCTTGATCGTATTATCACTGGATCCAGATGCAAACCATTTATTTTCTGGCTCGACAGCTAGGGATCTAACCCATCCTTGATGACCTGCCATTACTCTCATCAGTTTCCAAGGAGCATGCCATTCTGGTTTCTCGGGCACGAAATATTGTGCACTATGTGCTTGTTGAAATTGTATTAGCTTCTTTGAAGCATTATGTTCATGAGATTGGTTGCCATTGTATATAGATAGTTGCTGACTAGGTTCTCCTTGATCTTCAGATGGCCGTATGATTAACTTATCATGGTCATTAACATCTTCTGGTTCTATAGGTTTAGACTTTTTGGATCTAGATTCAATCTTTTCTTGCAAGTAGAAAGGTAGGCTTTTCGATGCTTGAAACTCTCTATTGATTCTCGTTTTTATGTACTCATCGGGCCTGTAAGATATGTTAGTACTCAAGTTAGTGAGAGCTAGTAATTATAATGATGCTTACTGGTCTTCAAAGAGCGGTGCGTCTTTGGTGTTCTTGAAGAGAAGTTCAGTACGTTCTCTGATAACATTGACAGCATTCTATTAATTGTTAGTATCTCGGAAGAAAAGAAGAGCAAACGTAAATCTAACATACCTCAGGATCACTCGAGAATGACATGATCTTGCAAATTTATCTAATCAATACACCGGCTATCCAATAAAGTCGCCTGGTTCGAATACTTCTACCTAGACTTTAAAAACAATGTCTACTATTTAAAAAAAAATCATCGCAGAGGGAGGGCCCGCAACCATTGCCCAAAAAGTATCCCCGAGATACCTTATATAAAAAAAAAATTTCCAGAGCTCATCGCTTAAAGCCTAACGCAATACAAGACAGAGAAGCTCTAATTTATCAAATTCTACTTTCATTAATTATAAATCATGTCTGAAGAAGTCAAAAGACCTGCTGAGGAGACTTCTATTGAAGAAAGAGAAAACAAAAGAACGAAAGTGGAGAGCTCTATCACTGATACATCTGAGACTGTTGCACCAAAAGGTATTCAAGAGAAAGATGTTGGTATTACTAGTTACATATCACAGGATCTTGCTGGATTTGTTGGGTCTATCAAACAAAGATACACTGATTTTTTAGTCAATGAAATTGATCTACAAGATAACGTTATATACTTCACGGATGATGGTATCTCCACTAAGAAAGCTCGTACTGAAGAAGATAAATCAAAGAAAGAAGATGAAGCTAAGCTTGAACTGAAAGAGCAAACTGAAAAACCTGCTGAATTTCAGTTGGATTCTGCTAATCGTATAAAGCTTTTGGAACTGTTTGGTGAAGAGGAACTAACCAAAATTGAAGAGTTGCTTCGTACACCTGGGAAGTTTGAATCTAATAAATCATTTAACGAAAAGAAACAAAGAGGTGAAATTCATCAATTGTTCAGAGTTGCATTTGAAGGTAGATTTGAGACTAAAACTACACCAGAGAATACATTCTCATTTTCATTGGCTACACGTAATTCACGAAAGACCAAACAACAGAAAGTTCAAGATACAAAAGATGAAAATGGTGTTGAAAATTGGGGGTTAGGTCCAACTAAGGAGTTCTTACATTTCAATATATACAAAGAAAACAAAGATACAATGGAAGCTGCTAACATAATAGCTAGATTCTTGAGATTGCAGCCCAAACAACTAAGATATGCTGGTACTAAAGATCGTCGTGGTGTTACTGTTCAAAGAGCATCCATTTCTAAAATCAGAGTTGAGCGTGTAAATTCCTTAAACAAGGCATTACGTGGAGTGAAACTCGGTGGCTTTGCCTATGAAGATAAAGGCTTAAGTTTAGGTGATTTACATGGAAATGAGTTCTTGATCACGTTAAGAGATGTTGAAAGTCTCGATCCATCACAAACTGTCGATCAAATTGTTGAAAAATCATTGAGTTCTCTAAGGGAAAACGGGTTCATTAACTATTACGGTATGCAAAGATTTGGTACTTTTTCAATCTCAACACATACTATTGGTAAAGAGATCTTACTAAACAACTGGAAATCAGCCGTTGAACTAATCCTATCGGAGCAAGAATTGGTTTTACCGGATTCCATTGAAGGTAGAAAAGTTTGGGCGGAAACTCGTGATGCTAGTGAAGCATTAGAACTTATTCCACGTAAATGTGTTGCTGAACATACCATACTGAAACATCTATCCACCGCTAAAAAAGATCTTGCCACAAACGACTATTCAAATCATACTTACTTCGAAGCTATCAATAAAATTCCTAGAAACCTGAGAATAATGTATGGTCATGCTTATCAAAGTTATATATGGAATTGTGCAGCTAGTCGTCGTATTGAACTATTTGGGTTGAATGTTGTAGTTGGTGATTTAGTCATTGACGAAACATCCACAGTTAAATCTGAAGCTCAAGATGATGAAGATGCAGATGGTTTTGAAGAAGATATTAGAAAAGACAAATTTCAAAGGGCAAGAGCCATTACACAAGAAGAAGTTGATTCTAAAAAATTCAACATTTATGATATTGTTTTACCAACACCAGGTTTCGATATCAAATATCCAGAAAATGAAGAACTGTTGAACGTGTATAAAAATACAATGGCCAAAGACGGTTTAGACCCATTACAGATGACCAGAAAGGTGAAAGATTTTTCATTTGCTGGTTCATATCGTAACTTGATTGCCAAAGTTAAGAACTTGAAAGCTAACATTGTTCGTTACCAAGATACAACTCAACAGCTGATCAACACTGACTTGGATATTTTACGTGCAAAGAAGAAAGGAGAGGTGTTGGAGAGAATCTTACCACAACAAGAAGGTGGTGATAGAGTTGCTGTAATCTTGAATTTACAACTAGATGTTTCAGCTTATGCTACGATGGCTCTTAGAGAAGTCATGAAAGCTGATACTAGTCGTCATGGTGATTTATGTGATGTTAGAGTATAAAGTGCTGTCGAAAGCTTATCGATATAAAACTTTTACATGTATATCTGAATGAAGTATGTAGTATTATAAATAACTTTAAATAAACTAAATGAGTCGATTAAATATGTGTATTTACAGGAATAAGTTGGTTTCTTAGTTGGAATAGGATTACTTTTTCTCGGCAGCACCGGTATCTTCAGTTCCTTGATCCTCTCCTTCTTCTTGCTCTTCCTCCTCAGCTTTCTCTTCTTTCTTCACTTCTTCGCCAGTCTTAATTCCAAAAGCCCTTCTCAAAAATGCAATTGCTGGTGGTTTAATTCTTCCTGTTTGTAACATAGCCTTCAACTCTGGAGGATTAGGCACGTCTATCTTAATAAAATCCTCATTCCATTCTTCCTCCAATTGTTTCCAATGAAGTCTTTCAACATTTTCATGCTTTGGAGCCTTATAAGGAACGATGTCATCAACGTCAACAGCAACCGTCTCCCAATCTGGAAATATAACAGACCCTGTAGCAGAAGATCCCCACATCCCATCAAACTTACTTTGAGTATACCATTTTCTGTTTGGTATTAAATATGGTTTGATTTGATCCAGGGCCAAAGGTCTATAACCCGCATAAAAGGTATCGATCCTAATATTCTCTGCAATTATATGACTTGTACTTGGAACTTTAGGTATTGTTGAATAGTCTGGCTTTATTCTCTTTTGTAATGCTTTTGAACTCGTCTGTAAACTTGAGTTGGTTGTGGAATTATGCTGTATTGTTTCATTATTATTTTTAGAATCGATACCACTATTCTTAAAGCTGTTATCAGCTTGTGATACCAAATTTTGATTTATTGCATTGTAATCCTTCTTACTATTTGATTTTTGTCCCACTTTAGAGGTAACGTCACCTTTTATCAGTTGACCAGCATTGGTGTTCTTTGTGCTTGATTGAAATCTGACAGCGGAAGTCTTGATCAAAGTCCCTTTATTCTTCTGACTCCTTATCGTAGTAGTCGGCCTCTTGAGTAATCTGATCATCATTATTTGATATAGTTGTCTCTCAAATTGGGTCTACTCTGTTTGGCTAAAGGTTAGGGTTGATAAACAATGATAAGTAGAGTGTAAGATTTGAAAAGGTTAAAAGGATTATGATTCCCCTTTATAATCAACAGCAGAATTTGAAACTCCAAATCTACCTTCTTGCCATTTTCAACTACAAAATATAAAGTCGTTTTACAGAATTTTACGCCATCAAAATTAATAGAAAGAAGGATTAAGTCATGTGATGTCGGTCGGAACTAAAATATAGAATCACTACTTATTTATTAGAATCAGTATCATTTACCAACTATATATGGTTAATTAAAGCATTAGTATCAGCCTTCATTTCTTCTTCTACGAGCTCTACAACTATCCAGTAGATATGCTAATTTGTTTCTTGTTCGTTAAATTTTGCTAAAAATGCTGACATTAGAAAGTTGGTCTTTAGTTGTAGTTTCTATAGAATTCCAATCACAATTATCCCATCATAGACATGAATCTTTGATGGTGTACTGATTGTTGAGTATTGCCTGGCCTGACTTCATAAACTCCAGTTCTCAACACGGCAGTAGTGTTGATTGGTAAGGTTGATGATCTCTTGACACCAATGTCGTGTTGTTGACGACTTGTGTAAGTTTGTTGATATTTTAAAATATCTTGTGGAGTAGCTCTTGGTCCAGAATAAGTGGAATAATAGTTAGTACTGACTTCTGTACTCATATAACTAGAGCTATCATCAGCACCAGTACTATATGCACTTGAAGAGACTGAAGTCAAAGATTCACTATCATCTTTGTTGAAATCACTAGTAGATGAACCATAATCCGATTCATAGTCACTGATTATGCCAAATACATCATCTGCATAACTTTGAGCCTGTTCAGGTTCTTGAATTTGTGATAATCTCCAAAACTCTAGTTTGGATTGAATTCTTTCTGAAATAACTTTACGTAAATAACCACTCCAGTATTCACGCAAAATACTCTCACTGATCTCATCCTCCTCTTCTTCTGAATCTATCGTACTGTCGCTATCAAATCCATCATTGTCGTAATCATCATCTTCATCAACAACTGATCTTGGATTGAGTGGATAGGCAAGCTCTTGTAATGGTTCTTTATCTCTTGATTTGAAATCTGGAGAAATCTCAGATCTAACAGGAACTGGATCTAATGTCTTAAACCCGTCGTTTTCATAATCAAAGTATGCACCATCTCTTTTCGTTTGATGTAGTTGATCTATGGCTCTTTGCATCGCTGGATTGGAAGCAATGCGATGCACTGGAACTGGTGGTGAGATTTTCTTGATTGATCCAAATGACTCTTGATTCGATGATTCAGAGAATAATCTCTGTTGTGGTAAAGGTAGTTTTTCCGCTGACATAACTTTTAAATTTCTTGGTAAATGCCATTCGTTTATCTCTCTTCGAAGTTCAGATATACTTTGAGCTCTATCTCTTTCCAAAGGCATTGAAATTTTATTCTTGTTTAATTTAGTTTTCCTAAAACTTATTCTATCAAATCTTAATGATCTCTTCTTTGGAATGAATCTCCAATTTTTAACTTTTGATCTCATTTTAATTGCCAGTTCTTTTAGTCTCGATAACCAACCAATCTTGTATCTGACAGCTTTAGATCTTTTCAAAGAACTTTTTTGAAATAAAGATTCATTCCCGTCATTACTTCTAACTGATTTTGTTCTTTTCATGGATAATGATGACAGGGGTGATTTGAAAGATTTTGTTCTCTTCACAGTTGATTGTGACTTTTTAATTGTTGATATCTGTCTCACAACTGTACCCGATCTATTGACTGAAGTAGCTCGACTTACTGCCGATGATGATTCAACTTTGATTGTATCAATACCAGAGGCTTGGTTAGATCTGGTTGTAATTTGGTATGATAAGTTATCTTGAGTTGGGATTGACACTGATGCTGATGCGGATGCGGATATTGATGTTGATAATGGAGCAGCGCCTATGTATGATGATGATGGGAAATCTACTCGATTTGAAAAAGACAGTTGGTCAGTTTGTAACTCCTTTGTTGGTGAAGCAAAATAGCTCATTGTTTCTCTTGGGGCAATAAAATAACCACTAGTTTCATAATCTGATTTTAAATCAACTTTTGGGGATCTTTGATATATGTAGTACGGTTCAATTTTTGGGCCTGCTAGTTCAAAACTGTCAGTGTCAGCTTCAGCTATATTTCCTAGTTCTTCATCGCTTGGAAATTTGAAGTTCATTTGTGGGCCTTCATAGGTATCAGTTCTCTTATGTTGGTTACTAGTTGATGATACTGAAGACATTTTGCAAAACGTCCTTGTGTTGTTTAATCAATATAAAGTGATAGACTTTTGAAATAGTACATTAAGGAAAATAGCTTCTTAACAGAAGATTACTGGAGACCCATCATATATATATATATATATTAATTACAGTGCGCCTCTCGATTAAAATGAGCAGAGAAAGGGCATGCCGTAATATTAGATTAACAGATCAAGCATAATCAAATTAGGAGATATGAATGATCTGCTTGGGGGATTGAATCAGCAATGGGTAGTTGACGTGCATTGTAGAGGTATTTGGAGGAGTAAAAGTGAGCCTAACGTGTCAGAGATGGCTAGCTGTGAAACGATTCTAAAATTAATGCAGCAAATTTGAATCAACTCGTTAATAACCTGCATAAAATTGAGAAATTTTCACCTGCGATAAAAGTTTTGTGTCACTTCATAAAAACTTGAAAATGGCTGGCTTAATTTTATAAAGCAAAACTCTAATTTTTTTCAATATTAAAATATTTGTCCACGTGACATGCCTTTTATTTTTTATCTGATTATGTAATAAACATATTTGCACGTCAAAATTTGGCAGAAATGATAAATTTAATATAACAATTTTGTGCACTAAAAGGTAAGATTGATTGATTTAAGCAAGTTCCAAGATATATAACCTTTGAGCTGTGTGGATCTGAGTATTGATTTGGACTAGTTGCACCAGGCTCAGATGTCAATAGTTAACAGGGCAAAGTTTGAAAATGAGCCGGAGAGGTTTCAGTTAGATTACCGCTCACTTCCTAAAAACGCTAAAAAGTACTGGAGACAGAGGTATGATTTATTCAGTAGGTTTGATGAAGGTATATTTATGAATCATGAACTATGGTACTCCGTAACTCCAGAGATTATAGCAATTTTCATTGCAAAATTTGTTCATGCTTGTGATCCATCGTTAAACACTATATGTGATGTATTTTGTGGAGGTGGTGGTAATACCATACAATTTGCTAGAAAATTCAACAGGGCCATTGGGATTGATATAAACGAAGAAAACTTGTACTGTACAGAAAGAAACTGTGAAATTTATGGAGTTAATGATAAAGTGGAGCTACATTTAGGCAGTTGGATGGATTTGATAGATACTGAGTATTATGAAAGATTGAAAGATGAAGTTGATTTAGTATTTGCATCACCACCATGGGGAGGCCCAAGTTATTCTTCCAAGGACCTTTTTGATCTGGACAACTTACAACCAATGCCTATTCGCCCTCTATTGGAGTCTTTCTTCAAGATATCGAAAAATGTTTGCCTATTCTTACCTAGAAATTCAGATGTTGCTCAACTCTCTCAAGTCACCAGAGAACTCTTGGGTGATGATGCACATTGTAGAGTCATTTATACATATATTCAAGGTTATATAAAGGGAATATTCGTCTTTTGGGGTGAGAAATTTATGCCTGTCAATTATGATTACAGTCAGGCTCAACCACCGATTCCTCAGTTCTTTGGAAATGATAAACCAAATGACCATGATTCAAATAATATCACTAATGAAAATCAAGTGGTGTACACTGAGGACTTCTATGATGAAAAACCATCTGTGCTGAACATTACTCAAGACAAATCATATCATAATCACTCTAATTATCAAACTAGTGTTAATAACAGTAGGCCAATCAATAAGAGATCTCACAAGAAATTTATATATAATGAAAACAGCGATTACCAAACTTATGAAATTTATGAATATAACAAAAATACTAATAATTACAGCAACAAGAGCTTTACAAAGCTTGAGGAAGCAGGAGCCAACGAAAATAATGAACCTCACAATCCGACTCAGGAGGTTCCCTATAGAAATGATCACTCAACCCAAGAATCAAATTTTTTCGATGAACAAACACTTAACCAACAGTATCAACAGGTCACTAACTATGTTTACCAGAATCAATATTTTAATGAGCAAGAAGGCGTTTGGTACTACTTTGATGGAGTCTCCTGGAGGGATTACGATCCTGAAGATCATCAAGATGGCTTTGTGGATGATACTATTTTTGTGGAGGCAGTTGAATATGTAGAAAACATGGTGAATGATAAAGGGAGAAAAAGAAAAAGAGAAGAAAATGAAATAGGGATTGATGGATTAGACGATGGGAAATCCAATGAGGTTATAGCTAAAAAGCAGAAAAGAGGTCTTTTTACAAGATTGTATAATTGGATATAAGCTATATGCACTTGCATGGTTAATCAATATAGAGCTAGAAATACAAACTTAATTTTAATATTGTCTATTGAAGCTATTAAAGAGTTTAATTAGATACACTGAGTCATAGAAGAAGTGAAAGGATCGTTGTCATTTCTGCAGAGTAGTGTTAAAGTCTTGCCAGTTTATCATATTGGTCTCGAGTCTGGATTTAATTTAGAATTAATCTTGTCACCATTCAAGGGTCTTAAAGTGTCAAATCTTCCAGATTCTCTTCTTGAATCGTTTAAATTGATGGTGCTGATTAAACTTTCTCTGACTCGCTTGGTAGATTGTAATGCCTTTATTATTTTCTCCTTGTTCTTCAATTCTGTCTTTAACTCTAAGATTTCATCTTCTTGATCTCTTAATATGGAATCAACTTCATTCTCTTCAAATACCTTAGATGGTGAGAACAGATCCATACGTTCAGTATGACTACTTCTTTGCTTTTTACCATTTAAACCCTTTTCAATCTCTTGCTTTAACTTAAACTCCAAATGATTGATATACGATTTATATTCTTCAATCTCTGTATACGCCTTTTTGAACAATTCCTCAACTTTTAGGATCATTTGTTGCGAAGCATCATTTGTTGAGTTGGAATTATGGTTTAATATATCATTAATTATATCATTCTTCATAACCATTTTTTCGGCATTTTTATCATCAATCAATCGTTTGTTATGTTCAAGTTGCTCTACTAACAAGTGATTCTCCGCAGTTAATTGTGCAATTTGTTCTTTAGTCTCCTCTGATAAATTTAAATCATCAGTACTAATATCTTTTAAATTTATAGAAGCAGGTCTAGCTTTTAAAGTGTCTATTTCATTCAACTGCCTCTCAACTTGTAGTTTTAACTTCTCAATAATTCTATCTTTCTCCGATGTTATGTCCGTTTCATGTTTCTTGACACTCAAACTAATATTTTTAGCTCTTGCAGCAAATCTGATGGTATTAACCGTTTCAGCAAGTGCATTTGCACTAGTATGAATCGTACATAAAATTGAAACAACTGAATCACCAGATAATGCAGGTTGTAATAGTCTTGTCAATTTTGAGTCTCTATAAGGAATGTGACCTATACTTGTTGATGCAGACGATAATTTAACAATAACACTTCCCAAAGCCAACAGAGACTTATTAATGAAAGCTCCTTCTTTTCTTCTTTCTTGCTGAGCGGTGGCTCTTTCAGATCCTGCTAAATCACACAGCGATAGAGTACTCAAAGTTTCAATGCCGGTAACAGAATTTTTGGTGGTCACTCTGACCAAGACAATTGCATGAGAACGCGAACTTCTAGTATTGAAATCAGTTTCACCAGTTCGTCTGTTCAAATCACCCCTGTGAATAATATCAAATAATTCTCGTTCAGTACGCACAGGCTCTTCTATCAGACCAATGACTTTAACACCTTGGCTTGGTACATCTCTTATCTTTAAATCTGGTTGACTTGAACCAAAATTAGCTCTTGCAGCTTGAACGTTCAACAAGTCGTTGATTTTTTCGTTATAGATTTCCAAGTAAGAAACTCTCAAATCATATGAATATATCTCTTTATCAGAATGTTCAATTCTGTCAAAAATTTCACGAATCGATAGAGGAATTACACCAGGTTCATCTTGAGTACCAGACATTGAATACGTTTTACCTGATCCAGTCATACCATAAGCAAATACAGTGGCATTGTAACCATCCATAAGAGATTCTATCAAATTCTTGACAACTTTATCATAAACCTCCTGATTGGACACTGTTGGTTGGAAAACGTGATCAAATTTGAAATCACCAACATCATTATGCTGTATGGTATCATCTGATAATAACCATGGATCTCTTAGAAATGTGTCTGAAGGTTTGGCTCTAATTGCAACGGAGATAGATCCAGTATAAGGTTGAGACGGCTGCGAAGTTTGTGCAAATGATGGAGTTGTAGGTCTTGAGATACGGGATGAAAAAGACAAACTACTTGTTGGCCTTGAAGGTCTTTCCCTAACTGGTGTAAACGCATTTGGACGTTCACTGTTCAAACGTGATGATTGAAGCCTAGATAGGCTAGATGGAGTTTGTGCTCTGGATGATAATGATGATGATGGCCTTATGGATGGTGTTGAAGGTAATTGGGACGTGCCTTGTCTTCTGGGCGTCTGACTTCGTTGGTACATTTCTGTATCGTGATATATCTTCTAGTTTTTAAATATACTTTTACAACTGGAAATAAGTGATCCAGCGGTGATGTCGGTTTTCTATTGTCGTGTATGCTTTGATTGTAAATTGAAGGAAAGCAAAAAGAGCAGAAAAAATCAAGCGGAATTCGTGGATCTATATGAAATTTGAATGTCTAGTTCTTTTGTTAGTCTAGTAACCTAAATAAGTTTTCCTATTGTTCAAGTTTTAATTAGGTTCAGTTCAATGTGTCCAAGTTCCGCTGATAGTACTGAGTATTTACCTCTCACTAATTTTGTTGTATATACACAAAAATTCTAGCGTGTTTAGATTCCAAAAAATAACAATTTCCAAGAATGAACTTTGGTATAAACAAAATAAGCCCCGCGAAAACGTTTTGAATTTATGTTGTGTAAACAAAACAGATGAAGTTCGGGTTGCTATGGTGATTGAGGGATAGTTGGATCAGGAAAAAAAACTAAAGAATGATTGTAATAGTGCAAGATTCTATTATACTACTGCCTTACGAATTTTATTTACATCTTCAAACCCTGAGTTTCAAATTAAATGTGACTGTCATGATTATATCAGTGAAAGGACGTAGTATAAAAAAAGAAGATAAAAGGAGCGAGAGAAAGAGTAAAGGGTGACTGACAGTCGGTCCAATAATCACAAGCTCCACCAAGACAGATAGAGTGAATTATACAAAAAAGAAGAAAGAAACCAATTCCTAAAAGCCTATCCATTACCCCCCCCCCTACCCAGTAATAGTGAGCTATCTTCAATGCGTAGTAAGAGCAAAAGGTCGATCCAAAAGATGAGGAAACAGTCTGTTGAGCAGTATAAGAACTGAAAGGTTTTGAAAATCATGTTATGAAAATGTCAATGACATTTAATAGTTTTTGAGTAGTATGAGCTTCCTAGAAACTCGGTGAGATGAAATGAGAATAAAGATCTTCATTCTTCCTCAAAGGCTCTAGTTAGATGATATTCCATTCTCTATGCTTAAATAGCTTTAGCTAAACCAATAGCATCGTTTTCTAGATCGTAAATAGAGTAGAATTTACGCAAGAAAGCATCACCAACAATAGCCAATGGACCAATAGGAGCTGGGAAATCTAGAGGAGTAAAGGCTGAAATACATGAACCAGAAACTTCTAAAGTGTAATCATATGGACCAATTGTGAAATTGTAACCACTGAATGTAAAGGTTAAATCTGGTAAAGAATCTCTAGTTTCACATTCAACAGCATATTGACCTGACCAACCTTTTTTAGCACCAATTTCAGCATTTAAGATTTCAGCTAAACCAGATGGTAAGGCAATTAATGAAGTACCAGTGTCAATGGCAGCACCAGTGTTTTCTAATTCTGCGTATTCGTTACCTAAACCAATACCTTCGAATTTAACTTCCCAGTAGGCCTTACGACGAACTGGTAACCAAGTGATATCACCTGTGTATAATGATTTGTCATGACCACCGAAAGTGGCAACACCACCATCTTCACTCTTATCAGCATCACCCAAGTAGAATGAGAATTGTTTCTTATCTAGCAAACCTTGCTCAATAGCTTTGTAGATAGGTGGAACAATCTTGTTAACAGAGATGGTATCATAAGCTAAACCTAAAATACCATCAAATTTACCAAAGGCAAAAGCCAAACCTGGTTCGCTGGTTGCTTCAGCAAAGTCTTGCTTTGGAATGATTAAATCACCCAATTGTAAAGTATCTTGAGAGACATAACCTTCTAAAGAACCAGAACCATATCTGATGGCAAATTCAGAACCATTAGCCTTATACGTGGAGGAGGATTCATGGTCATATTTGGTATGTAAGTAACAAGCCAAAGAAGAACAATCTTGACTTGGAACCCACAAATTAGAAGAACCAGTATCCAAGATAACCTTGAAAGTTTGACCTGGTGTACCTAACTGAATCTCAGTAAAATATTGAGCGTTCAAATAGTTAGTCAAAGGGGTATCATGACCACCAGTAACGGCAACATGGTCTCCTTCATTGGTGGCAGCACCATGAGAAGTAACCAATGGGATCTGAGCTTCTGGGTAAGCCTTTTGGAATAAACCAATGTACTTATGTCCCATATGTTGAACATGTTCTTCGAAAGTAGCATCTTTCAACTGGTCGTCAAAGGGACGTTTGTGAATTTTAGCAGTGTGAACCTTAGCTTCAGTGGCTTCGGTGAAAGCAATCAAGGCAACAGCCAATTTGTATAAAGCTGACAATTGCATGATGAAGTATTTGTTGTTGCGTTATATAGTATAAACCAAATTACCACAAACTATTATTTAGTATCAAGGGGTTTAGTGGGGCAAAAGAAAGAAATGTAATTTATATCCTTAATCTAACAATGTGTAATCAAGGGGTTAAAACAATGGCTTTAGTTATGGATAAGTAAAGAATTGTAACCTATAATATAGCACAAATGTGTTTGGAATAGGATTAGGAATGTATTTAAAAGTGAGATAAATCTGAGATGGCAAAGTGGTTGGTTCAAAGATTAAACCTGTAAATATCTCTGTCCCCGTCGTTTTCTGTCTTTGGTCTCGTTTTTCCCTAAATTGCTGGTTAGCGGTGACACCTTTTCGATAAGTGGCAAAGCCGAACAGAGAAAATCCGTAATTGGTAAAACTTTAAGGAGCTAGTTTTGGCTAAATTAGGGGAAATTTTTTATTATCTGCGATATTATTTTGAAAGTTGCTGTACAAACCATCCCAAAACGGAATTACTACTATTGCTGTCATAAATAGTGACACGAGATAAAATGACAGTAGAGCTTGGTCACATGATAACCAAATTTTTGCATGATGTCATAAGTATAGTTTGTGGAATCAAAGAGTTTTAATCGATAATAGTAAAGAAATGAAGATTTAGTATTAAATTAAAATAGTTATATATATATATGTCTAATGAAGTTACTGGTATACATACTTTTGGTACCAAGTTTAGATGAATGCCGTTAGTTTTCTTGAGATAGACAAACGAAATGCGATAAGCAAAAGACCAGAAGATAGAACTACTACCCCCGAATAGATAACCAGCTTATAAAAAGATTTCAAAATATCTTCTTTTATTGTTGACTGGGTGGGTATGAAAGATCCTGCAATGAGACAACCTAGTATAGGTCCAGGCGTTGATGTCGATAATAACAAGCCCAATCTTGCCTCTGATCCAACAATGCCGAAAACTTGAGCCAAGCAAGCTGGAAATAATGCAAAAAAAGGGCCAACAAAGAACCCAAATATAACGACAAAGACTGTGAATAAACTCATATACTCGTAATGAATTGACGGGATCCACATCCCAAGAACAGATGAACCAGTCATGAACAAACATATGATTAGCATATTTGTTCTACCAATATAATCTGATAAAAATCCAGGAATAATTCTACCAGGTATCCCTAAAATGTTATAAATGACAATCAAATATGATGTTAAGGTTGATCCAGGATCAATAATGGTTGCAAAATAATCGAGATAAAATATAGCAGCATATGTGCCAAACATACCTAGAAGATTAACAATGATCAAGACCGCATACTTCTTATTCTTCACAACAGTTAGCCAATCTCTAAACATTTGCGAAAATGTCAAGTGTAGTGACAATACCTTTGATCGATTGAATGTTGAATTGGAAAAAACCTCCTCTTTGTGTATAAACCTATCTTCTAATCTTTGTGGAATCAGTATTACTGCTGCAATCAACATTGGAATATAGATAAATCCAATTGTCCTCACTGTCCATTGAAATCCATATCTATTGATCATATTTTTAAATATTATAGGCCAAATCGTACCGCCTAGCCCAACACCACATTGTGAAACACCGAGTGCTAGAGCTCTCTTCTCCTTGAACCACTCCATTGGACTTAACATAACAGGTGGGAACATCAAACCACCTCCTATTGAGAAGAAAATTGCTTGGAATAAATAACACTTCCATAGATCATCAGAGTCGTTTATAGAAGACAATCCAAAGAGTCCCACAATCATGAAACATCCCCCTAACGACAATACATTCCTTATTCCAAATGCATTTATCAAACCAACAACAAAAGGTAATAAAAAATAAATCATTGATGCTTGACATGCACCTATAATGGACAGTTTGGAAGATTTGACATTTGGAAATAGATCAGTCTCGTAATATGTTTGGAAAACACCATATGAGTTGATCATACCAAATGTACACGTACTTACAAAGATGCAACCACAAATAACAAGCCAACCTTTCCCACCTTCAGGAAATTGAGCGCTGTCAGCTTCCCCTATCTTCACCTGGTGATCATCAATATCTCTTGTGTGTCCAAATTTATCACTATCTGAAATCTCCAAATCTACCAATCCTTGACCATCGTTGAAGGTCTTTTCCTCTTCGACTTGTTTTGATGTAAATGCATTTTGTGTTTCAGATAACATCTAGGCTGTTCAACTTGGCCAATAACTAAATCAAGCGTAGATAGATAGCAAGTCTCATAAGTTAAAACCGTATTAGAACACGGATCAAAACTCCTTTTCACCAGCTTGTCGTTGACTCTTTATATGAACTGTATGAACACTTATTTCATAGTAGTTCGGGCTTTGATCTATGACTCTTATGCTCCAAGGTACGATGGAAGTGAATCTTAATTAGTGAGTCACGGGATATTTTAGCTGTATTCTACTGGAGAAAAGTTCTCCTCTTTGGTATGAGTGGATAGTTATCAACTGTTCAGTCTTTAGTGGCCATCTTTGTAACTATAATATCGGATTGAACAAATAAAAAGTATTGCTCATTAAACTCGATTGCTTTTAGATTGAGACTCAAAAAAAAAAAAAAAAAAATAGAAAAAGTAGCAGCTTTCAGACATGTGAAACCTTTCCATCGCCAGCATATACGCTTCTAAGAAAAGTGCTACAGGTAAAAGATAACAACAAAATGATTCTTTTTATTTAAAATGTCAATTAGTAAGTCGTGGACTCTCTTCGATGTAGCAAAAAGGTCAAGTTAAACCTAATCACCAGTCATCATCATCATCGTCTTGTTCGTCATCACTATCTCCTCCCATCTTACCAGCTCTAGCTTTCAGAGCTTGTGCTAGCCCACCAGCTAGCGTACTCTCTTCTTGTTTTTTAGCTATCAAGGCAGCAGCTAGGCCACCAGCTAGATTACCATCAGAGTCATTATTGGTACTTGCTGTACCATTGCCATTACCATTGGTATATGCAGCTTGTTGTTGAGCTACTGGAGGAGGTGGTGGGGGAGCAGTATTTCTTGCTGCAATGGTAGGTGGTTCACATTCAACGACATAAGCAGCTGGAACCCAACCTTCTTTTGAGCCATCTAATGTTTTGGCTAACCACCAACCATTTCCTTCTTTCTTGGTTATAAAAACCACTTGATCTTTTACAATTGGTAAAGCAGATGCAGAATCAGTACCTGCGAAATCATAGGCGGCTTTATAAGTTGGGAACTCAGGTTTAGCAGCAGGTGGTGCAGGTGGAGGTGGAATATTTTTCACTGGTTGGTGGACCGGTTGCTGATGTACCTCCTGTTGTATAGGTTGTGCATGTTGTCTGTGTACGGGTTGCACTTGTTGTTGTTGTTGTTGTTGTTGTTGCTGTTGCTGTACAGGTCTTTTTTGTGGCCTTGGTGGTGGCGCTTTCTTCTTTAATGGGGCAGATGGTTGAGAAGGATGATATGCTGTGGATGCAGCAGCTGCTGCTGCATTTGGAGGTTGTGGAAATCCCTGCTGGGTTGGTAATTGTTGTTGGAATTGTTGATGTGGTTGTTGTTGTCTTTGTTGTTGTGGTGGTGTAGGTTGTCTATTTTGAACAGGAGCTGGTGGTGGGGCTTTTCTTGTTGATGTAGCTTGAGGTTTGAATCTTGGAGTAAAATCAAGGGCAGCGCTTGATGGCTTACCCCTTGGCTTTTTTCTTGATGTTGAGGCGGCAGGTCTACCTTGACGAACTTGAATAGTACCTGATTTGTAAAAATCACTGTATTGAGGAGCACTTGCACTAACAACCGTCTTGATAGTATGGTATTTGCCTGGTTTTTTTTGATATCTAATCACCGTGTCAATCTCAATTCGGATATTTTGATTGATTTGCTTCAAATGTGTGAGTAACTCAGTTTTCAAAGGTGTGTTAATGAAAGGATCGGGAATGGCTGAATTCTTCAATGAGATTGCAATCCAATCGTCTTGTAAAGTCGATAGACCCAAATAGTTGATGTTAGAGATCGGAACTGTAGCTTCAGCATGATAAGTGGCTTTTCTTTCAATGACTTCATGAGCAACGATATAAACAGTACTTCTGGTAACAAAAACATGTCTTGGAACTCTTTGAGATGATCTACCAAATTTAGCATGTAAAGTTTCAGCATCACTTGAAAAAATAATTGGCTCTTTAATTCCAATCTGTGTCTTGATAAAATTACCCTTTGATCTTGGTTCATTTGCATTCAAGTAGTCTCCCATGTATTGTCTATAACCAATCAATGACATTGCACGACGTTCTTTTCTTGAACCTAACAATTTTGTACCATAATCACGTAATTGCTCATATTTATTACCACCTTGTCTTTCTCTCCAAAATCTTTGAATTTTAATGGCCGAATCAATTTTCTTTTTGAAGAATCTTCTCAAAGCCCTTTGAATTTTAGCAGCCATGTTATACCAATATCTATCTCTTAGAGTTTCCAAACCGAACAAAGTTTCTGGAGTTTTGATGAATACTTTAGTCGTACCTAATTGATACTCAGATTTTGGGATAGCAGCATCTTTCAAAATTTGGCTAACAGCTTCGTGAACATCACCACTCCATGTATAATCACCGGCATATGAACATGCTGGAGATAATAGATAAAACCTTTCAACAAACTTGTCAAAAGTTTGACGATAAGCAAAACCAGCTCTTCTAATTCTAACATTTTCTTTTAAACCTAAATATTTAACTTGATGTAAAACTTGTTTTTCATCGTATTCAGTTGGTGATTTGTTTTGATTTGGTTTAATAGTTCTGATATATGATGGTTGTGCTTTAGATAGCGTCTCAACCAATTCATTAGCAGATTTGATGATTCTGTCACCAGCAGTTGGTGGTCTTCTTTTAGATTCTTGATTAACTGAGTCTGGAAATAAAATGTGTAGAAATTGATTTGATGAAGTTGAGATCAAATCCAATAAATCTTTTAACATTTGATCTTTGTTTTTATCGGTCATTGATTTTATATCATAGGTAACGTCACCAGCATAATGCTTGACTAAGAATTTAGATTGTCTTAATTCAAAATGCTTATGAGTAGATACCAAGTTCAGTCTTTGAGCAAAAGATTGATCAGCAGCATTTGAGTCAGCATGAGCAGTAGCACAAGCATCGTTCAAAGCGGCGAATATACCTGGTGGTCTTTTACTTTCGATCAATTCACAAACGACTTTGTTGTTGAAATAATCTATTGGAGTCCATTGAATTTGTTCTCTAACGTATTCGTCTTGTTCAGATTTTAAAGTTAACTGAATGAAAATTTGTTGTAATTTTTCATTAACGTAATTAATACATAATTGTTCGAATGAATTTTGAGTGAAAATCTCAAACCCATAGATATCTAAAATCCCAATTGAGCGATTGAATGGTAATCCGTTGGTGTTTAAAGATTTGTTAACTCTCTCGACAATCCAATCGAACAAATTACTGTATAATCCTTTACTCAGGGCATCTCTAACAGCACTAGCTTGAATAATGTTTAATGGGACATTGTAAACAGAACCTCTCTTCATACCATGTGAGGTTTCCATAACTCTTTCAACGACTGATGATATTAGTGTATTTGAATCCACCTGCAATAGATAAGCAACGAAATCGGTAACTGTTGTATCACGGACTTGAGCATTACCTTCTTCATTCTCAACAAAGGTAATATTACCAATCCATAAGATTGCAGCCAATATTCTAAATATTTGATCTTGTTCAGGTTGTTCAATCCCGATTGTTCTCATTGCACTCAGAGTATCTTGGAATTCTTTAACATCATCAATCCCTTCAACAGAGATACAATTGGCAGCTGAGGTATAAATATAACGATCTGGAGTTTGAAGACCGAATGACTCCCTATGATTTTGGGAAGCAGCTTTGGTAAACTGATAAAAAATATGGAAATTTCTTTCATCTTTTATTTGACCAACAACTCTTTGCTTTTCCAATAGATAGTTTGTAATTTTACCACTAATCGGTTCAAAATTTTGATTAAAATTAATTTCTAGATACTTTCCATGTCTTGAACTGTTATTATTTCTTAAAGTTTTAGCACAACCAAAGGATTCTAATAAAGGATTGGTAGCTAAAACTATATCTTTGATATGTTGAATTTGATCGGAAGATGTGTTAGATCCAGATACTTCAGATACATATTGCATAATTCTTTTAGCAGCTTCAGTTTTACCAGCTCCTGATTCTCCTGATATAATAACACATTGATTTTCGTTATAAGCCTTCATGTTATAAAACATGGCTTCTGCAATGGCAAAAACATGAGGTGGAACTTCTAACCTATTCTTCCCTTTATAAGTTTGTAACACTTGATCAGTGTAAATCCCCAAATCTCTAAAAGGATTAACTGAAATTAACACATGTCCGATATAGGTATATATTGTTCCGTTATCGAATCTTTTCTTCAAATTACCATTAATAGATTCATCAGTAATGGTAGTTAATAGCGTTAGATCAGAGACACCAACTTCCTTTTTCTTACCGACATCAAAAGTTGCCTTTTGAATACCATTTCTCTTTGGCGGTTGTTGTCTGGCTGTGTCTTTGTTTCTCCCAGCTCTTTTGGTGAACCCCATTTGTTTCCGTTATATTATTATATTCGGTGGTGGAGTGATAAAAGGGTACAATCAAAGAAGGCCAATGATTGTATGTGTCTAAATGCTGATTGTATAGGTGTATTCTATAAAGTGTTAACTTATCTATCCAATGAATCAAAATAAAAAGAATAAGCCTGGTTTTG